>JAOXXN010000395.1:8349120-8363118 GCA_026770055.1 Myrmophylax atrothorax
GAGCCACGATAAGGAAATCACAGCCCAGGGAAGTCCTATCCTGTAACTTCCCTCCTGTATGAAAGCCAAGAGAAAAATGAGTATTCTGACGGGGTCATGACTTTGCTTATAAAACCTGCATGTTAAGCATTGGGAAAGATTACTGCCAAATGCCTTGTTTTACTGTTCACCCTCAATTGCAGTCTCCTATTTTTGGATACCTGCTATAGCTGACACTCACTTTGCCAAAATATATTACAGGCCACTTGGAAGATCATATATCAGCAAATAATGGAATCAAGCTAAAATGCATGTTTCCTGTAATGAACTGAGCCAGCCCATTTCAGCATTATGTTCAGGTGTTACACTGGGAGAGAAGATAGGCTTTAAGGTACATTTTAAATTTGATTGCCTAAGAGAAAGCAAATATGCAACTTCAAAATTTCATGACAATATGCCTGCTTTTTAAAGCTTAAAGCACTTTCATTCATGAGGTTTATAATTTGTCAAAGTATTTTCACCAGATTTGCATGCAAATTATGAAATACAAAACCAATTTAGTACAGTAAAGAAAATGATTTCAATCACTAAGGGAAATAAAAGTAACTTTTACTTAGAGCATGAGAAGAAAAGAAAAGCAAACAAGAGATTAAAAGTATTGTCCCTTGATGAATTCCATTGTATGGCCTAGAGAAGATTAGCCAGAAGAGTAAAAAATATTTAAGAATTTAGTCATAAAAATTACCAACCCTAAATCCACATCCTGAATAAATAAAACACTGCTAATCTTTCATATAGTCATTCTAAGCTTTCCTGATCAGAGCAGAATAGAAACTGTGACTTGGACCTGAGGACAAAGCAGGGGTGCAATTTGCTCATTCCAAACTCCAGATGGCACAAACTGTCATGGACTCACTGAAGTCATCTCAGTTGTGGTAGTTTCCACGATGTGAAGATTCAGCCTCACATTAATTGCCTGTATAAAGTAGTTTATAACTGTGCTTATTTCAGGTGGCATCAAACCAACAGATAAAAGTTAAAAAAACAGTGAGGAAACATAGACAAGATACTCATAGATTATCAGGAAGACAATCCTGCAGCCGAGTAAGTATCTCAACACATGGTATCTCACTTAGTATCTTATTAATATTAGCAAGAAAACACAATTCCCACTTTAAAAGTAGATCTTAGAATCATAGAATATCCTGAGTTGGTACCCACAAGGATAAGTGAAGTCCAACTCCCAGTCCTGCACATGACCATCCCCAAGATCCACACCATGTGCCCAAGACCATCATCCAAACACTTCTTGAACTCTTGTCACTTAGTGCTGTGCCCACTGCCCTGGGGAGCCTCTTCAGTGCCCAGCCACCCTCTGGGGGAAGTCTGTCTAATGTACACACACAGGCATGACAACTTTGAGCACAGCAGAACCCAGTGAGTGAACTGAAGGATAACTGGGCTCCTGCTATCTTAGAGTCTGAGTGAGTTGTTTTGGAAACAAGTATTTTTAGATATTCAATAGGATAATTCTTAAAGGAACCACCAAGTTAACAATGTTTTTGATACATAAAGACTTGAAAGAGCCTCCTCTCTCATTTCCATTTGAGTACCAGGAAATCAGAAGTATGTGGGCTATTTTTGTTAATTTGGCTGATCACCTTGCAAGCAATGAATGACCCACAAACAGGAGTTATAATTCCTTCCATGATTCAAACTAGCTATTTTTCAACTGACAGAGTCAGATTCAGATTCATAGATTTCTTCGATTTTTTTATATAAGCATCAGGAAGCTTCTTTCATCAAAAAAAAATTGTCTGGGGATGGAACAAAACAATTTTAAGCTCCTGTACAGAGTATAAACATATGTAGATATGCATTTATAATACCTGTATTTTTATATATATATATCAGTAGACCAAAAAGACTCACTTTACTAAATTAAATCCTTTTTTGCTTTCCACTACCTGTTTGTGACTATAGTTCCCAATGAGCATTATGATTACATTTTGGTATTTGTTGTAGGAATATAGAAAACCTCAAGATTTTGTTGCACAATTCTATCAGGATTCTTCCTGCTGCACCTGATAGAGAAGAATAGGAAGGATGATGATTATGATTTGGCAAACACCTTACAAAACACAAGAACACTACAAAAAATCAAAAAAGCAGAGGGCAATCTGAGAGAACTGTACAATTACATATGGCAGTAAATGCACAGCAAGAGCAGCTTTAATGCAGATGAATAGTTTTGTATGGATCCAGCACAGATACAGTGCAATGATAAACTTTTATTCTTCAGTGCCCAAGAGTAGCATTTAATGCAGGAATGACCCACCTCCCTGTGCTGAATTTGTTTTAAAAAGGAGAAAGTGTTTCCATACAACTGGAGAGAGCCGCTGGAGTGGTGCCCAGGTGGCAGGGCTCTGCTGTGTCACACATAAACATGACACAGCACAACAGAGTCCTGACACCTGTGCCCTGCCACGCCAGTTGGTGTTGGAGCCAGAGCTCCTGAGCCTCCACTCCCACTGCTCCTTTCACCACTGCTTTCCACAGGAGATACTTATTCCTGTGGAATAAGGAGGCGAAATTTCACTTTCCCCACAGGTGAGAAGGCTGAAGACCCTCAGCCCCACCTCTGGCTTCAGTTTTACCACCAGCAGGACAAAGAACATTTGGGAAGCTTCCATTACAGTCAACAAGGAAGGAGGTGGTATTTGCAATGATCAAATGCAACATCCCAGCATGTGCACACCAGGCTTAGAAAGACACCTTGAACCCCTCCTTTAGGCAACATCTTGGCTTGTGAAACGATGCAGAGGAACTCACATGCACAGCAAACAATTGCCCATCTCAGTAAAGCACTTAATTTCATTTTCACCAAAGCAATTTCTTAAGATATGTTTCCTAGAATTGTGCTACAATGTGACAAATGTCTGTAGTGATACATAGAAAGTCCTGATGTGCAAGTGTCCAAGCTCCCTAACACAAACATAACATTATTTTGGATCCACGTGAAGACAAGACACTTCACTGGGGACATTTGACTTCATTTGATAAAAAGAGCCATGAGTATTCATCAGCCCACAAGGATACCATCATGTCCAGGGGTAGGAAACACACAAAGTTGGTTCAGAAAACAACTACCCAACATTCAGGCTACAACTCAGATCTGAAAAGCTGGGGATGGGAGCAACCTGCACTACCTACTATGAAGTCTGGACAAAGCCTCTGCATAACTCTGCTTTCCAGGACCAGAGTGAGGGCATTTTTGTTTGTTTGTTTGCCCACTTCTTGTTTCTCTTTTCTAGTCAAAGCACAAAAGCTCCTGGATTCAAGGGCTATCATCATCATCCCATATACTGCACCTCTTGGCCCCAGCATGCTGCAGCCTTGGCCTTCTGGAGTAGCAAGAGCAGGTTTGTGTATCAAGGTGGAGGGGTAAGAGAGCATTAGGAGGATCTCAGCATGTATACAGTCCTACCATATGAGCAAACACAGTCATTTCATGCATGAATTAAGCCTGCATGACACTCAGAAAGTTCAGTTCTTCACCTCTTTTAATACTAATGCTGATAGTGCAAAATGACATCAGTTTTCCTTGTTCATGTGAAGTTTAGATAGGAACATGTAGCAGCAGTTCTTAATGTGGAGGATAGTGTGGATGTGCTGAAATATTTTGTAAACCTCAGTATTACAAAGTGGAATTGAAGGGAGATTTTTTTTATTCACTGTTTTGCAATAACTTTTGTGTACTTTTCATCATTAATATTTAACCAAACTGCTTGAATATAAGGCTATACTTTCCTGACATGCATTAGGCCAAGCAATTTACCTAGAATTAAAGTGGTAAAATGTTAGGAAAAAAAAATAGCAACTCCTATTATGGAACTTTAATACAACTGCAGAATGATTTAATTTGCAAATTATCTTAAGTGTGCAATAACTTCTAGAACTATGAAATTAACACCAAGGTGAGCAGTTTGCTTCCCTATAAACAGAAACTGAAAATAGATTTCTTCAGATAAGGAGGTGCTGAAGTGGGACTTGAGTGGTACAACTTAGAGAAAAACATAGAGTGTTGCCAAAAATAACAGATAACTGTCCCTGAAGTCAATGCCTCAGGAAAATGCTAACCAAGAGTACAGCAACGGAAGTGCCATTTTTCATATAAGATATGAAAGCTTCTGATCACTGTGTAGACATGAATGTGACCCTGGTTATTTTTTGCTAATAGTGGAGACCTTGGCTCCTGAATTTCTGCTAAACCAATTTGATTTAATTCCATTCTGCACACCTAATTCCTCCCACAAACTGCTAAACTAGTGTGGAGTGCTAATTTTGTCTTCCTAAATATCTATTACCAGCTTCTCTAGGAATTTTTGAAAATCTGTGTTTAATTAGGTATATTTCCTACATTTTTGGGAGGAAACAACAGCTTTTCAAAATGTAAGCTTCCAATTTCAGTAAAAGAACTGTGAGACTATCAAACTAAACACAAACAGAGTGGTCTCATACCACAATATGTGTGCAAGGGTTTTTAATTCTAGAATTTGTTTAATATTCTCTGTTTGTGTTGGCTGTTTCTTAAAAAGTAAATGGTACCATCTGTATAGACCATCTGAACTGAACTGACCCTGAACAGGAACGTGAACAGAATGAATCTACAGATAATCCACAGCACTTTGTTGAGACCAAGGACAGCTAATTTACTTCCAGAAAACATGGACAGGCAATTATTACCAGAAAACTTTAACGAAAAAAAATTAGAAGAATTATTTTAAGTTTGCAAGCATTACTTTCCACAGGAATGTGTTCTAAGGCATAGTTTTCAGCAACTCCAAATTATAAAGAAAGGAGTCATAGGGGCTGGTTCTGAAACCAGCATCTGTTTGCCTACTCCTGTCAAAACCATTTACCTTTATTTAGTGTGTGGTTTGGCTGCAACATCAGCAGAGCCTCTGATACAGGTATTGGAATATGCCTGTGAGAATTGTGTGAGCTGCACAGCTCTCTCTGCCATGCCTCAGTGTCCAGGCCCACTTATGCTGCAGGTTCCACATATGTCGCCAACAGCAGCAAATAACAATCAAAGAGTGGCAGATGAAGAATAATTATTAAGGAATGAGGAAAGAGATGGAAGGAAATCAGAGCACAGTGAGACATCCTAGAGGAGATCTTGGCTTCCCTACTTTGCTCTCCTGCCTGCTGGGTCCTCAAAAGCTCCATCCTCACTCACCCTCCTCCAGCTTCCTGCCTTTGGGCACCGGCCCCACCAGAACCAGCGATGTGATGGAAGTCACTGGTACGACTCAACATCCCAATTTTCTCCAAGTGCTCAGCTGCTGCTGCAGGACCAGCCTGTGCACTTCTGGAGCTTGTCTCCCCTGCAGGAAAGTCAGGATAACTCGATTTGCTGCTGTCAAGGAAGAGGGTGCCAAGCCAAGAGATCTGCTTCTGCTGAGCCCTTGGCACTGAAATCAAGCCTGCAGCTCTGTCATGCCCTTTTTGTTGCTTGGATTCATGAGGAGCTGCTTCCTGTCCCTGCACAGCTAAAGTGTACCACCGTGGGAGGCTTGAACTGTGTTTTTAAACAGGCTCCCTGCTGTTCTGTGTCACATTCTCTATTCTTCTCCTTCCACAGCAATTTCATATATATTACATTCTAAAACAGAGGGCAAACTCCAGAAACGAGCATCCTGCACACAATTTTCCAACGTTCATGGCCAATTTGCTGCATTCTGCTCTGAATTTCATGACAAGGAATTCAGAAACTATTAATATTGCATTTGATCCCTTCTCCTTTTTCCCTTGTACCCACCAGTGCTTAGTATTCATAGTACATGAGACAAAGAGGGTGATTCTAAAAATTCCAAAATCTTCCTATGAATTCATTTTTACATACATTAAATTAATCCTGACTTCTTGAAAATGCTGACTTCCAGAAAAAAAGAATAATTTTAGGAGGATAACTGATAGCATTATAACAGAAACACCAGCTAATGTATTTAGTCATGTCCAGGGATTGATCTAATGAAGAATTCAGATTTATGTTCCATTCCCATTTTCACTTTTCAATCTTTTTGGTGATGTAAAAATGGCATGTTAGAACAGCTTCTTGGCTTACACTAAGTATTACCATGAATTTTCTTAGGGTGAGGTGCTCTGCAAGAGAGCACTGCTGATAATCATTAAATGTAGGAAAAAGTTAAAATTCAAAGGAATCTCTCTGTGTTTTAGTTTCTCATTCTTTGCCCAATGCACACATACCTTTATTTTTATATATAGATGTTTATATATTTATATATAAATGTCAGAGGCAGTAAAATAAAGATTTTCTTTGATTTAATTTCAAGAAAATTGTCAAGCATGCATCCCCTATCCTTTCCTAGATATCAAAGCTATTTTCAACAGAAGGGTCTCTGCTCAGCCAAAAATATAGTTTGTTTCCATACTGGAGCTGAAGTCTGCAAAAGCTCAGAGACAAGAGGGGGGGAGGGGGGAAATCAGTTTTCATGGCCGTGTACCAATTTCTACAGGGTGAGAAACGAAAGCATTTTTGGTTGAATCAGCTGGTATCCTTTAATTAGTCGAAGCATTTCCAAAAGTGTCTAGCTGTCTCTAGGAACACAAGTCTTGGTCACTGACTTCAGTTTTGCAACAAAAATTATACTATGACTTAGTGACACCTTTCACAAGAAAGGATCGATTTTTCTTTCATAAAAAATGCAAGAAAACCTGGCTTTCAAGATATTTGGCCTTTTATTATAATATATTACATCCCATGCACTGTCTTGATGACATTTACTGTTTCCTGTGCAGGATCCCACAGTATGCATGAGTCGTCCGAAGTTCAAAGAAGCCAATCATTAAAATTTGACATTTATGTCAATGTGTGCACAGGGAGTTTACCTTTTCATTAGCTGCACATATTTTTTTGTCTGGTGGAAAAAGCTGATTATGAAGTCATGAAAGACTTGGAGTGATTTTGTGTGATCCCAGTTGAGACTAATGGGTAATTCTATATGATTGCAACTGAGATTACTGGGCAAAGGAATTGATTAAAGATGCTTTTTTGTTGTTGTTATTTGCTGAGTTGTCAGGAGGTGTTGAGTCATGCTGTGAGAAGTTCGAGTGCTGCATCTTCTGCTGTCATATGCAGAAATGTCATGTTACATTGCATAGCATGCTGAACCAAGTTAAAAAATTTCTTTGTACATCATGCGGTGGTTTGGTAAACAAAACCTATCAACTTCACAAATCTGGTTCTCTGTCCAATTGTGTCTTATTTTTCATGCCTGAGAGGCTCAGATTTTTTCAGTGCACAAGTCCTAGCAGATGTCTTTCTGCAGATGAACAAACTGATTTGAATACTGTAAGGATCTGACTGTTGTCAGCCAAGCTGTAATAGTCTTTCTTTTGGTGCAGAAGTGTTTATTAAACTGCGCTTGAAAACAAATTGCACCTGTTGCACATTTTCCCTGTTCGAACAGGGTACAACAGTCCAGCAAACTTCTGCCACTCAACTCATTCCAAAATACTTTCTGTGATTGCACTGTGACTTACCGAGGAGACAGAAAGATGATGATGTGATATCCAGAATCAGTTTACAGACCCAAGGGAGTTTTATGCCTGTTCATGGTATGAAGTGAACATGAGGAGGAAGGCATGAATTTTTGTGGTGAATTTTAATTTTAACCAGTTTAGCTGTGTTGCAGTGAAGCTAATCATTTGGATTCTTAATTAAAAATAAAAAGTGAAATTTTTTTCCTCTACATTTTTATTAATCTGATTCATCTCAGGAATGAGAGGCCCTTGATAAGACTATTTCACTCCACAATGCAATTCCATGAAGGTATGATTTCAGCCAGCACATCAAGCCCTTATATGTTTTCCCATCTCTCTCTTTTGAAATATACAATCTAATTTTAGCTATCATATTTACCTAAAGATCTCTGTTGCATCTGTGATTGAAGAACATATCCTGAAAATCCTCTTAGACAGTACATATAGATAATTATGACAGTAAATATTTGAAAAGATGCCAAAAGAGGGGAGGAGTTTCAAAAGGTTTGTGGCTGAGCTGAAGGGTTTGCTTTGTTCAGCTCCCCGCTGCTCCTTTTGCTGAGCAGCCTGCAGCTTCCAACACGCTGCTGCCAGCCACCTTTCAGATTTCTATACATCTCGTAAAGACAATTACAGAATTTACCCAATGAGCCAGACCAGGAACGCCCTAATAGGTGTGTGAAAGGCTAACAAGCTGGAAGCCTTTGAGGTGGTGTCAGTGTCTCACATCTCTTGATGTCAGTGAGTGGATAAAACTGTTACTAGTTCAGAAAGGCACGCACCCAAGGTTTCTCCTTTCCGTCATTCCCTTCAACCAAGGCTAGATAGTTAAGGTCTTGTACTCAGATGTGGTAAGTGGGCTGAAATGTCAGAATTCACTCCTCAGGATCTTCACAAACAAGAGAGTTTGTGTTGCAAGGAGGACTGGGTTGTTAACAGGGGAAAAACTGCCTCATTCCCAACTCACCTATTTATTATTATTATTTTTAATAAAGGGAATATAATCTTTAGCCTCTTTCTATCCATAACCTGAGCAAGACGTTGATGAAAAGATAAGACTCCTTTCAAAGGTTATTCTTTCTTAGAACTCCCAAGCATGATGTAGCTGTTACTCTGTCACGTGTGGTCTGACAATGCTCAGCTGTGAGGAGAGACATCCCACTCATGTGGCCTGAGAAACTGCTCAAGCCTGTGGAAAACATCCACAATTTAACTTCTCAGAGATGACAGTGGAGTCAGCCATCCTCAATCCCCACCAGGGTGAACCATCCAGACTGAATGGGATGATGTCCACTACAGGCAGCACTTGGTGTGAGCTCAAACAGAAGAACTCAACCCAGAGCTCCCATCAGTAATCATAACAACAGTAATAATACACTCACCAATTTTTATGTTCGGTAAAACCGTGTGTGTACCCATTATCACAAAAGAAATCATGCAGAAATGAACATCATAGCACTACAAGCCATTAGGAGTTCAGGAGAACAAAGCAATACAGGGCAGTAATCTAGGACAGCACGTAGAGATTAAATAGTAAAAAGTATCATTTGCATAGATACTGCCTCCTGAAATCGAGTGTAAACAGAGATACCAGTCCCAGTATCTGCACAGAAAACAACTTGCACTGAGTAAAGGTCTGGGTTGCAGATGGATGCAGAGCAAAGAGTGCCACCTACAGAACTGCTGGGAATTGTTACTTCAGTGTATTAGGTCCCATTCCCATTTGCAGACCATCTATGATGATGTTTAGTTAGCACTATCTGGTGAGATTAAATCCAAGCTGCAGTGCTCTCTGCCAGTAAATTAACTGAAAAGTGAAGCAATGTAAGAGCAAAGCTGCTAAACAAAAGAGATGTTTGAAAAATTTGCTAACACTGCAGCTATAAGAAATCATCTTGCCAGCTCAGAACAGGCCTGCTTTGAATGTACACTCTTCCCACGTGTCTGACATCATAACACAGCACACTTGATACTTGCACAGAATCCACAATACACAAGAAAACCTCAGAAATACTACTGCTGCCACTTTACTTTCATAAGGGCATGCCATGCTACAAGCTCTCAGTGAAAAGAAGTTAAAAATCTGTGCATTTCTGCCTGTTTTACCTCCAGTAGTCGAAGTCCAGAATGCTGCTGCTCAGTGAGGTTAACTGGATGGCAGCTTTCTGGGTAACCAGGGGCTAGTTGGCAGTTCAGAAACAGATGGCAGGTTAAATAGTCTCAGCTGGTAGGAGTTTTTGCTTTGGCCTTTTCCACCTCCCTCTAGACTAATACATGACCATATTGCGACAGGAAAATTTTAAGTGGTGGTCAAAAATTACAACAGGCATTCCTCATCCACATGCAAATATTTCCCTATCCAGCCCATAAACTGCTGTCATGCATTTAATGATGATCACAGTGATAACAATAATAGCAAGGCTGGACTGTGAGCTCCAAATTCTATTAAGAAATAGGCTGTTCTGGGAGTGTTAATACTCAGGTGTTGGGTCTACCAAAAAAAATGTTCTTGCTGTGGCAAGAAAGAGAGTGAAAAAAAGATCCCTCCTTTTGCATCTGGTGTTTGTAAAAAGTTTAAAAACCCTTGGGTTTTGTGTGTCAGATGGTTTGCATATCCTGAAAAATCAGGCTATTTGGGGCTGTACCTGGTCAGTTTGCTCAGCTACTGTCAGTCTGCCAAGGTTTGAGCCAATAACATATTGCAAGAGCCAGTGTAGTAATTATACAATCTGATCTCTGCACGATACCAAAACAAACTCATAGCTAATGATAGCAGTGCCACCATCAGTTACGGGCTGAAGAAGTGTGCCATATTTAATGTCTCCTTATGAGATTGCTCTCCTAATCTGAAAGAGATTTAAGACACTTAGAGACATGCAGCTACTCCTTTCTGCTCTTTTCCAACCACCCCTGGCCATATTGGGCATCTCTGCTCTATCCCTCAAATAAACAGAAAAGCTGCTTTCACAGCTCATCTCCACTTCTACGAAATCACTTGCATGGTGGCTGAGTGCTGCTATCCAAATTTCTCACAAAAAACCCCCATTGCCTTCATTTTCTTGTGCTACTGAGCTGAACAAAGATAAAAGGAGTCAAATAAAGATTATTGATTTATTGTTATCATTCCTCATCCCTTCTCCTCCTTAGGAGCATTGCTGTGTATTTTATACAAACATATGCAGCAGCAGCAATGCCATGAACAAGCAGCTTTGTGACTCGTTGCAAGCCTGAGTTATCAGCAGCCACCTGTGCCATACGCTGTATTGAGGAATTAGTGATTTGGAAAATTATCCAATCCATACTATCAAATCTAGGGGAAGATCTCTTGTTTGCAATTACTCCCTCTGAGCTTGCTGCTGCTCCTTCTTGCATTTGATAAAATTCAGGTAGTAGAACTGGACCTTTGCAGTGACAGTTCATTGGGCTTTATAAGTATATTCTCAGTGCCACAAAATATGATAGAATTATTACTAGTAAGTAATTATATTGACTTTTTTTTTCCTCTCAGGTTGAAGCTAGGTTGTATAACTGGGAAGTTGCATTCCTATTCCTACCATGCAAACAGTGCAAACCAAAAGAAAAGTTTGGAATTCAATGCAGCAGAAGCCAATGCCCTCTGTGATGGCAATGATAAGCAGAAAATACAGCTTTCTCACATCTCCTGTAGATATATTATGGTGCAACTTCTCCAGAACCAGAATGGGAGCAGTCTCAAGACCTTACAGATGACTTTCCATAAGAGCTATTAACATGGATTCATTAAATGTTTCTATGAAGGGCAGAAAAATTAGACCTGGACCCCACCTCAAATTTCTTCCCCCCCCCCAACCCAGAAACTTGGAAAAAACCCCTAGCACAGCTTGTGGCTCAGCATTGAAAATCTATGCAATGAAAAGTGCTGCAAGTGTTTGTTTGAAAAAGCCTCAGTACCTGGAAATACTTTTTCTCAAAAAACCACAAAACAAAAACATGAAATTATCACAAGACTTAAAGAGAGAAAACACAAAGTACTGAAAGGCACCAGCTCTACTTTATGAACACAGAACAGCTACCAGCATCTTGGAAAGGACTGATGCACTAAAGTTTTCAGAACAAGAGGTTACACGACTATAACTAAGTACACAACTTGTGCTGCAGCATGTCTTTTCTGACAGACTGGGAGTACAAACAGGCTAACACAGTTCCCTGGTTAGGACAGACACCTCAGGCTGTGGTGAAACATGACCTTTATAGATATCTAGCACAAAAAACATTTAAGAAACAGATATAACATCATGACCTTTTTAGATACATAGCATAAAACATCTAAGGGGAAATCCTGCCCCTCTCTCCTTCTGCCACAGATGCCACAGACGCAGCAGGAGCTGCCATGGGTCAGTGGGGACAACGGGAGCTGCAGGTTTGCTGGGCCCTGGGAGGGCAGTGACAGTGGCACTGGTTACACAGAGCTCTGCCACCTCCATGCCTGTTGTTTAGGCCCTCCCCACACAGGCTGGAGGCAGGCAGGCAGCTCCAGAAGTGGTGTTTAAAATAAACGTCTAAAGCAGAATATGGGAATTGTAAAATATAATTCATGAGTTATTCTTTGGAGGCACTTCTACTGCTTTGAGCACCGAGGGGCTGCTCATTTAGGAGAGTTCACTGGGACAAACGGCACCTCAAGGGCTGACACTTATTACACCCTCTGGTGAGGAGGGGCTGTCTATATTGCTCCAGCACACACAGGAGATCACATTTTAGTGGAATTAGTGTAGGACACAGGATTTCCTCCATCAAACAGAAGCCAAGGCTCAGTGCTGTTGTGCTGCACTTTGGTTCCTTAAAGGAAAATAATCTTGTAATACTGGAATTACTTCTATATCAGACTTTTCTATTCTTTTCTCCCAAGGGAAAAAAAAAAACACATAAAAACCAAAGGAGAGTTTATTTCATTAAATTGAGCAATTAAAGATGTAGCACAGCTAATGACAGTGTTTTGCTGCTCCTATGGTCCTACCACAGGCAATCCCCTTCCAGATACAGTCTGTAGGGCATTTTTAGCAAAGCAATACCACATTAGTGAACTTTCAAAGGAGAAATTTTGGAGCAATGATAGCCCAAAGGCTAACCAGAATTTGAAAAACAGAAAATAAATTAAATCCCCAGGAATTAGATCCCCCTACTCAGAGGAGTGCATGATGAAGAAATCAGGAAGAAAAGAATAATATTTTAAGCAAGATTCTAGAGGCCGGTTAAGTTAGGTACAAATTAACTAGACTTTGGAACTAAAGTATTTGGGAGACCCCCAATGGAGTCAAGAGATACAGCCAACATGCTGAAAGAGAAAAATCTGAGAGTCTAAACCACCTTAAGATGAAAACCAGTAAGAGATCCTTGGAGGACATCAGACTTAGAACATTTTGCTCAAGACTATGAAAGATGAATGAAGCAGCAAAGGAAGAAAAGGTCCATCTCAGAAGCCAAACGATCCTTTACCTCAGTGAAACAGGAGACCCTTGGCCCTTTCCACTAATTAAGAATAAACACTATCAAAAGAGAGGTGTCAGGCATTCTGGAAGAAATAGCAAGTTTATGAAAAAGCATCTGCAAGTTGTCTGAGATGTATGCAAAGCACACTCCCTGCTTCTCTGAGGTGTGCAGACACTGCAGCTGCATTTGAGATCAGTGCAGAGATACAGAATCGCTCCAGGGGATTCCTGACCAGGGAATGTAAATGACAGCTCAAATCAGAAAAACAAAACTCTTGGAAGATGATTATAATGAAGGGGCTAATTAGTGCTGGTTTTGTGAAGAAACACCACACCTTGCTTCAAGAATATAGCTCTATGCGTTATTTTCTAGAAAGTCCATCTTAAATGCCCTCAATTGCCTTTTCCACTCCCCTTACATATATTGTAATGTCCCTACAACAGTTGGGTCTCGGTAATGGTTGGAGAACTATTACATAAATTAGATTACAAGTAAATAAATTTCCTTCAAAACTATATATTTCATAGAAAAGATTGTATAGGCCAGTTCACCATGTTTACTACGCTGGATGCAGCAATAGAGGCATAACAGAAACAGCAAGCAAGATCTTCTTTAAGTTTGTTTAGGGCTGAAGAAAATACGTCTCAGAGTTACAATCTTAGAAACCTTGTGAGATGTTGATGCAACAGTGAATAAAGAAGAACCTTTTGACAGAGTTTATTCAGGTTGCCAAAATCATTTTTCAAGGGCTATTACAGGAGATGAGGGTAGGTAAGAGGTTATCAAGGGAGGAGGAAAACAGTGCCCCAGAGAAAAAATGAAGAGAAGAGAAAAACAAAGAATATGATTAAATAGTGCATTTTTATAATGGTGAAAGGCTAATGACAGGGCATCCTGTGGTTGCTTTCTGGGTCACTGGCTATTTAATAGATCCATTAATAATCTAGAAAGGGATGGTGTGGACATAGACAGCAAGACAGG
>JAOXXN010000395.1:8381448-8397491 GCA_026770055.1 Myrmophylax atrothorax
TTTTATGATAAGAGACCAGAAAAAGAAAATAAAGAATTCATCTTGAATGCAGAAAGAAAGAAAGAAAGCGAAAGAACCTTCCAGTAGAAGAATTGACATGGAAGGTTTGAGTAAGACCTGCATGAAACTTGCAGTAAGAGGCAAGAGATGAATACAAACCCGATGCCGTGTAACTAGGAAGACAGAATAAACAAACTGTGAATAAATGGCATTCATAAAGCAAGCCCAGCTTGCAATACATGTGTTTTTATTTTCCATTGGTAAGAGAAACATGTGTTGAGTTTGTAGTATCCATTTATAACTTCTCTAAAAACTTTCAGGAGCAGGTAGGACTAATAAGACCTTGCCTGACACAAGCCTGGTAAACAATGATTGATTTTTCTACATTCGCACATCAAATTTTTGGTATGTGTTTCCTCCCTTCTTTGCAATAATGTTGTCATAAAGCTAAAAATCACACTCTAAACATACAAACACAGAAAGTCAAGATGCAAAAGTGTTTGCTTTTTTGCACAACTTGACAATTATTTGTAAATTATGGCCATGGGAAGACAGCAGGGAGTCCCAATGGGACTGCACTTAAAATGTGATTCTGCTCCTTTCCAGGCACTGGTGACTCTGCCATTTATGTGTTTAATGACCATAATGGTGGATATTCAGATAGGAGAGGGAAGAGATGAGTCCTGATATGAAAAGAGGACTTAAAAAGAAATTAAAGGTAGCAGCAATCATTGTGAGCTTTAAGCCTGATCCGGGGCCAGGGATGTCAAAAGGAAAGCTTTCATTAGCTTCAGTGCCCTCTGACTCGAGTTGTTTTCCATTCTGGAGGGCAGGAAGGATTATATTTTGGAAAGATGCGAGATTGAAATCATACACAGGCATTAAAAATGCCTCTTCTCTGCCTCAAGTGTGGCACAGGAGCAATTGTGTGGCTGGGGGCAGGAATCACACTGGCAACTCACAGTCATGAAGGCACAGTCGTGCTCAGATCGCTCACCAGAGTTGAAAAATTTTGTTATTTTATTCCTCAAGTTACCTTGCTAGGTGTTTTCCCTCTTCCTTTCATTTCTAGGGATGAAGCACAGAAAAAATGCTAAAATGCCTAGTATTGTGATATTTCTCTAAAACAATCACTAGACTCTCAAAGTTAAGTAATCTTAAATATGAGGTGGCATTTTGACTAATTGGCAAAATGACATTTCCTCAATATTATGTTCTTCCTTTTCCCTTCTATATTGCAGGAGAAGAAATATATGATATTAGTAGATAAAGCTTCTTAAGTCTCCACTGATAAAAATAGCTTAATAAGATGCAAAATATTATACTTCCTCTAGTCTACCTCCCTTATCTTTCTCCCCCATGCCCAAATCACCAAAATACATTTAAAAAAAATTAATGACAGCATGAAGAAAATAGTAAGACTCCAAACATGCAGATGTGTAATTTTCACACCTTTTTTTTTCCTCCTGTAGTCATCTAGAATTAGCTTTCTAAAGGAAAAAAAAAAAAAGAAGATCTATTATAACTTCAAAATCTCTCTTTTCCATCTTAAAATATTGCTAATACATGGACTGAGATAGTTATGTCTATTTTTACTTTAGAGAATGTAGATGAAAGGCAGGCAAGGCATTTTTTTTCTGGACTGCTTCACATGCACATACACCCCTTTCCAGTGTTGTTTTAATCTCAACTGGAGGTGACTACTCATTTGTAAAAGAAAAGAGGTTAAGAGGCACTAAATAAAGATGACAGATAGCTTCATAAAATAATTTAAATTACTCTGAAAAAGAACTGGGTAGAAAACAAAGATGACGCTGTTTACAGTAACAATATTTAAAATGTATTAATTAAACCCAGAGCAGAACTACAAAAGAGAGAGGTGCTTTGAAGATGGAAAGCTCTGAATGCCACAGAAAGCTTTGAAGTTTCTCAGTTTCCTTTGTTTCTCACTCATAATACATGAGGACACTCTGCAGTAGCTAAGCTTTAACTTTCAAGGGACCTTTTTCTGTTTGTTCCACCATTAATGAGAAAAAAAAAATCATACCCTGCTCTTGCTATTCGTCTTTAGAATTCATGGCAGAGAGATCCACTGCTGCTGTGAGAGCTTCTGGTTCCTATTTGGGAAGGCTGATTGAATCTGTTGAAGGTTACACTGCAGTCAGTTGTGCCAAATCCACGCCAGCCTTTAGGACAAATTAATCAAAGCAGTCACCCAATCCAGCTTCCATTACACGATGGAGGCGAAGGCAGAAATGCTGGAGCCAGAGTTTCAAACCTGCTCTTAAAAAACTACTGAATCTAAAAATTTTAGTTGCAGAATCTATTACTTGAGTTTCTCTCTATTTCTCTCTCATGTGTTTTCTCTGTCAAACATTTTAGCAGAAAGATATATCAATAGTAGAAACATTTTTCAATTGGTACCTCCCCCAGGAGTGAGGATTTACAAATCAAGAGAAGAGCAAGAGTTGGAGGAGTTTTTCCTCTTCCTGGAAGCGGTTCTTGAGTTCAATATTTGAATACATTGAATCAAAAGGAAAACTCACACAGCCCTATAGGTTTCTTGACCTTCCAAGGGGAAAATAATTTCTTATCCATGTTTCCTGAAGCAACAGAGATGATCCTCCCTTCCCCCATATCACTTTAGGTTTAGGTACAGCAGTTCCAAAGGTATATTATGTGCTGTATCTCCACAGATAACATGAACACATTGTCATGCAAACATGCAAATCACCACTTCTAGTTGCCATGGTTTCAAATTGAAACGCTGGCATCCTTTTATCATAGCCCAGCATAACTTACTGTAAAAAAAAAAGGCAACAAGGCAGCATGCACAGGCCCAGCCTGCATTACACCAGAGGAATGAGATAGCTCTAAACCACCTACTATTTAGAGGACTAAATCCTAGGTATATTTTTTTAAATTCCACAAGAACTTCTGATGCTGCATCTGGGTCCTGTTAATTAAAACATTTTTACATAAACTGGTTCACATTGCCTCTAATTTAGAACTAAATGAAAGGAATGAACGTCAGGTTCCCAGCCACAGCACAATACCACTGGGAATGTGCAGCCTTCCAGTTCCAGCACTCAGAAAATACTGCATTAATGTGCTCAGAGGAGCTTTATGTTGAAAAGGAAGGGGGGGGGGAAAGAAGTTTTACCAGTCTGTTCATTGATTGCTTTTACAAAGACTTAGGAATGAAATCCCATGGAAGAGGTGAAGTCCAGAGAGGAACAGCTCAAAATTCTGTGCTGTCCTACTTGAGGTGCTGCTGTAACCCCCAGGAATGAGCCAGAACCAGCACTCTGAGGGTAACTGCTCTGACTGCCAGTGCTCTTCTAGTGGCTGGAGAGATTGAACACATCTCTTGAGAACAATATAAAAATCTCAAATTTTCTTGTATAAATTAGTTAACAAATGCTAACAGTTTTGAGTGTCTATTAGCGAAAAACAGGTTCAAGAGAAGAAAGTAACTGCTGCCTCATGTCTCATCAACCTGCATTTCACTACTGGACAGATCATTAATTGATTAATTAGATGAACTTATTAATCTAACTTGTGGTGCCTATATGAGGAGGCTGAATTTCCAAAGACCTCCGTAAGAGAATGGAAAGAAAGAAAGAACCTCCTACACAGGGTGAGTCAGAGTAATATTTTAACTTAGATGCTCTGAATTGTCCTCTAGGGAATCTTCCCACAGACTGAGATCTACATGAGGCAATTGTGCTTCTAATTTAGCCATATGAAGCAGCTGGCCTGAATTCTGGGGTCATCAACACCTCCCAGAAAGCCACGTCTGGACAGGCGCCAACAAACAAAACCAACCAACAGAGAAACAAAATGTGAAGGTCAGGTTAGACAAGGCAATTCTGCTTGTGGCAGGCCTAGAGAAGGAAACTGAAAGAACTGCTTTGCCCCTTCTCAGAATCAGGGAGCCTGGCCCTGGTCCTCTGCACTGGTGAGCACTGAGGAGCTGTTGGTGCTTGTATGGATACACCTGTGGAGGGATGTGATGCCTTTTTCGTGCTCTCTCCCACAGCAACGTTTTCTACCAGTGTGTGCCTCAAACACCTAAAGTGGGCATTTTGTTTGCATTTCACCCAAGGTAAGACAAAATAAAATCAGATAGCTGAAAGTCAATAAACCCCACATGTTCTACATTTAAAAACAGAAAGTAAACTAAGACTTAAATTATTTGCTACACAAGAATGATCACTGTTATCTTCTCTCCCCAAAATTAATATTTATCATACTTAATTAAACTCTCTCTTACATCCATGTACACTCCACTTCAAGCCTGAATACTAAATATCATTAATATTTACAGTTAGTACACTGATTCATGCAAACGGAAGTCACACATTTCTAGAATCTAAAGAGGTAATCAGTTTTTATTATGGGAAGTCCCAAGACATGAGCTCTGGCACTCCAGATTTTATGGAAGGTTTTCCATGTGTTTGTGATTTCTTCCAGTGAGTTAAAACAGCACATAACTTCATATTACCTTGAAGCCTCTGTGGCTTTTCTTCAGTAGCTTTAAGGTAACCTTTCCTCTGCCTGTGGCAACTGTGTTCTGCACCCTCCTGTCAGTGCCAAATAATTCATCGTTTTTAATGTGTGATTTTTAGTGTCAAGGAGAGATGTAATCTGTTTGTCCACCATTCAGACCACAGAGCAAAGTCCAGATGTGAGTATTCCACCAATTATTTCAGCACAATCCTTCTGTTTCCAGTGTGAGAAGGTCTCCAGTGGTCTTTCCATTCTTTTTAAAATTAGGAAACTGGTTAGAAAACATGCTTTTTCACCCATTCTCTCTCATTTGTAGGTAGGTATATGCACCTAACAAGAATTTTGACACTTTTACAACTACTTACCAAGTGTTATTCTTAAAAAAATTGTAATCTATAGCTCAAAAATGTAATAAATCTAATTATTATTTTTAAATAAAATAGTAAAAATTAATATTCACAGTTGTGCATCACAGAACCCCAGCTACACCCTGGGGCTCTTTATTAGTCCCTTTGACAAGTACCCAGTTGCTTTCTCTTGTCATCTCTCTCCTCTGTAAATACCTTGGTTAATAGTTGAATTAAACCAGACACTTCAAGAGCCCCAAACTAAGTTTGGATTTACAGAGGCTGGTGCTGTTGCACTCAGGAAGCCTTACCCTCCTTTTGAAGTAGAATTAATGAAGTTTCCACACCCAGGAAACACACATACCCATATATCCAAATACTAATTTATTCTACTTTTTCTTTGACATGTGATACTTTCCCTGGGGAAAAAAAATGGTAGCATATGATTTGTCTTAAATAGGAAAAGCAGCATAATTTTAATGTCTATTTTTGTACTAAGTCCCATAAGACAAATGTTCTGCCCCATCTGCTGGCATAAACTGCAAGGCTTCAGAATCCCCTCCCCTCCATTCCTCGCTGGTGTTTATCCCCCGATGTGTTCTCTGCACCTTCCCTTTCTCTGCAACATGAGCCTGTCAGATGGTTGGGAAATGCACAACTGCCTTGTGGCTACTTTGTTTGAAGTACCTTTGACGTTTCCATCTCCCCAACATCTTAGTCTTTGAAACCAGTGGAAGGAAAAACTGTCCTAAAGCAGATTTTATTACCGTTGTACTTCATTGATTCCAGATAAATTCAAGTAGAAATAAATCTAGACCAACAGCATCCAAGGCAGCATTATTCTTTTAGGAGCACTTAAGAATGTACTAATTAGGCTAAATTGTTATTATGATGTTAAGCTGCGAGTGCAAACATCCCTTAAATACAGAGCCCCAAATGCAATAATACAGTGGTAAGAAGCCAAAAGCAGCCAGAATACAGTAATTCTGCCACCTGGTAACACAACTGATGGCATAAATAATTCGCTTAAAACTCTGTCTCCAAAAATGACTGATCCTAAATACTGAAGGAAGCCTATACAGAAACAGGACCTGGTAGAAATATTTTCCAGAACAGTGCTGCAAAAAACCCCAGGGCATTTCTGAGCCAGAAATGTGGTTTTTGTTTTAGCAATTAATGTTTTTTTCTTACACTAACTTGTGCATGAGGTTCTTTCAATCCACATAAACTTTAGTATTCCAAAAAAAAAATGTTGACAAAGTCTTTGTCTGCTTGATAGTGCTTTGTTTGTAAAGGCACTTCTTTCTGCTTGTTGTCAGCTTGGTTCCCAACAGTCAGCAATGAGGACATTGTGTGAGCAATGTTAGAATGACTGTTCACTGTATAAAACATAACAAAATTGATGGTCCTGAAGACAGAAGACATACTGAAGCCCTACAAAATAACCTCAAGCCAGCCATGATTTTACAGACCTCTATCATATCTTTCCATCAGTCATATCACTTTAAACAGACTCCTATTCTATTTCATCTTTCCCTGCACACCAGATGTTCCATACCTTTGATCTTCCTTGTCACTCCTCTCTATATCTTTGCCCATAAAAATGTACTTTTTGGAGGTGGGACGAGCAGAGCTTCAAGCATTTTGGAACTCAGGCACAGTACGATTTTGTAACAATGATATAATGAAGTTTTCTCTTCTTTCCTGTCTTTGCTCCCCTAACGCCTAATTTGCTTTCATTGCTTCTATTGAACATTGGACTGGCATTTTCATAGAATTATATATTATAATCAGAAATGTCACTCCTGAGTACTTACAGTTAACTCATTGTCCTTCACTGTATATGCAACATTAGAACTAAGGGGGGTTTTACCCCTAAGTATCACATAATGTTTATAAAACTTGAATTTAATTTGCTAATTTATTACTCAGTCACTCATATGTCCTTCTTCAATGTTACACAGTCAGCCCTTGTCTTGAATATCTCGAATATCTCAAATTCCTCAGCAAGTTATTCTGTCCTTTTTACAGATCATTTATGAATCTGCTGAAGAGCACAAACCTCTGTGGGATTCGGCTGGCGACACCTCTGCATTGTGAAAATGGAACATTTATTCTTATCCTCATCTGGCTCTCTTTTTACTGACTATTTATCCATGTGATGACCTCCCTATTATCCCAGAGCAACTCAGCTGCCTTGTTGAGAGATAGTGCTGAAAGCCTTTTGGAATTCCATGGGAGCCACATCAATGGTATCTCCCTCCAACACACACTTGTTACTGAATTCAAAGGCCTGAATCAGGAGACAGGACTTTCCTTTTCAAAGGTTGAGCCACTCCTAATATGCCATATACACTTATGTGTCCAATGATTTAGTACTTAGAATAATTTATACCAATTTATCAAATACAGATATCTGGTACGGTGATTTGTCATTTCTGTCAACCTTCTCTGTGACCTTTTCTACAAACTAGTATTATATTTACCATCTTTCAGTCTTTTGGGGTGAGGCTTTCCCCTGACACGGCTGACTCAGGTATTTCATTCATGGTTTGAACAATTTCGAGCAAGTATAATCTGGCCATGATGACGTATTATTCTTAATTTTGTCTGTTTGTTCCATGGATTCAACTTCAGAGCTGTTTGCCAAAAACTTCAATCCTATGGATTCTGTGAAAGGCTTCCTGTGTCCACTGAGTCTGAAAATGATTTAGTATTGGTTTTCAAGAATTTTGCAAGTTGCTTGTCTGATCTTTTTTGCCTACTTTATTACATTTTTATACTTCACTGGTCATTACCATCCTTTCTATTTTTTCTCTTGAATGTACCTGAGATTTCTTTAGGTCTCTTCAAGTAACTTCCATTTTCATTCTGTCTTACCATGTTGTCTGGGTTTTGGTCTTCCTGAAGTATATTTACAAAAGGCATGAATTTGGCTGGAGTTCCTAATATAATGTCTTTAAACAATCTCCATTGAACATATCTAGCATTTTGCACAACCCCTTTAGTATATTTTTAACTAATTTATCTTGCTATTAATGTGCCTTCCATTTTAGAAACTAAGCATAGCAATAGTGGATTTTTTTGAATTTCCTGGCATGTTGAATCTGAGTAAAACATGGTTTCTTCTACAGACCAGTTCACTGAGAGAAACATTATCAGCCAATTCTTTCATCCATGCTCAGGACCAAGCTGAACTGTTCACAGGTTCCCTGAGTGCCTGCTTCCACCAAACAGTTATCAGTGGAGTAAAAAGACACAGATATGGCAATTAATCCAGACAGGACCTCAAATTTGTAATCTCATTCAGCATGTCACTGTATCCAATGCCTTATTGTATCCTCCATTCTATATTTCATATTTTATTACTTGTTTATGTATTTTTTATTTTATTCTGTTCTTGTATATTCATTTTCCTATTTAGAAGTGCAATTTCAATCATAACTCACTGACATGGCTTTCCATAATATGCTAATCTGCTCTGATTATCAGCTTTCTTGAAAACTTGAAGCTGAAACTCCACAAAATTCAGCAAGAGACTCACATTGTCCTTTGCACAATTTGTATACTAGGCTCTTAGAATCATAGAATTGTTTACCTGTAAGACCAAAGTCCTACATTAAGCAAGCACTACCAAGCCCACCACTATCCATGTCCCTCCATGACACATGGACACAGCTTTTAAATAGCTCCAGGGATGGTGACCCCACCACTTCCCTGGGCAGCCTGTTCTGGTGCTTGACAACTCTTTCCATGAAGAACTTAACTACACAATCTAACCCTTCCCTGGCACAATTTGAGCCATTTCCCCTTGCCTGTTACTTGCAAGACAGACCGATCCACACCCTGGCTCAGCCCCATTTCAGGTGGTTGGAAAGAGCTCCCCTGAGGCTCCTTTTCTGCAGGGGAAACACTGTATCAGGTATCTATCCTGACACAGCTTTCCTTCCACATTTGCAATATATTTCTTAGGCACTCTGGCTTTACTCTAACCTGAGGATGAGTCCTGGCAATCCATCTATCCCCATTACCCTTGCAGGCAGCCTAGAGTGGATGACCCAAAGCCTTCCTGCTCCTCATTTGGGCACGTACAAGTGGCAAAAAGTCTGAACACAAGCCAGCTATAGACATCCTACAGGCACAGGGAGGAGGACTGGTGATACACTCTTAGGGCAGCCTGCAATTCAAAGCATTCCGTGTGTACTCTAGGACTTAGCATGGAGGTGTAGCTATCAGCAATGATCCCCTTTGGTAAAAGGACACTGCTGACTCTACAAATAAACGTTTATGGATAACATAATAATAAGTGATTTTCATAATAATAAGAACATCAAACAGCTCATAGAATCATATCATGTCCTGGCTTGGAAGGGACCTTAAAGATCATCCAGTTCCAACACCCTTGCCATAGGCAGGAATGCCATTCACTAGGTCAGATTGCTCAGGGCCCCCATCCAGCTTGGCCTTCAACATTTCCAGGAATGAGGCATCCACAACTTCTCTGGGCAACCTGTTCCAGTGCCTCACCAGCTGCAGAGTAAAGAATTTTTTCCTGATTTCTAACCTAAACCTGCTCTCTCTCAGTTTAAAACCATTGCCCCTTGGCCTGTCACTATCTGCCTGTACAAGAAGTCCCTCTCCCTCATTTGTATGAGTCCCCTCAAGGTACTGGAAGGCTGCAGTGAGGTCTCCCCAAAGCCTTCTCTTCTCCAGGTGAACAACTCCATCTCTCTCAGCCTGTCTTCACAGGAGAGGTGCTCCAGCCCTCTGAGCATGCCAGTGATTGATGCCATTTATTGAGACACAATCCACCAATGGAAACATTTAAAAAACTATTTACAGTTCAGAAAACTATAGCGTGACTCAAAGAGATCTTAATAAGATTGCAGTCAGGCAACAAATATGCATAAGTCGAAGCAGGGGTGTTGAATACTAAGAAGCCTGAGCAATTCTGTGCTATTACCACACTGTGGAGATCTCGGTAAGATCCAAATGCTAAAATGTATTTTCCATACATTATACATGCACACACAATGTACAAATTTCCATAACATAAGGATCCTTACTTTTCAAGGGAAAAAAAATGTACACATGTTCTGGCTTCACCTATGGTGAAGAAGACCCAGAATCTTCCCCCCAAAATATTACATTGTGCAGCAAACCTTCCCCACACTTCATGGCATGGAAAAGAAATGCATACTTTGCTTCCACCTAAGAATACAGAGTTCAGGAGCATCATGCAGGCTACTGTGAGTAAAGAAATGCAACTATTTGCCAACACTGCTCACAGCCAGGGAGAAATTGGAAATAAGGCCAGTTACTGGGGGATATTAATTAGCTGTGCAACCAGAGATGTGTTTTTCATCCCCCCACACGTTCCACAGTTTCTGCTTCAGAACTCCTCTCCTTGAGAATCGAACAGCTCTTCAGAAACTTTATTACAGCTCAGAAAACTTTCTGGTTTAAGCCTTCTGGTATTTTTACTACTTAAAAAAAGATATAAAGCGATTGAACTTCACTAAGGTCACACAAATGGCATTGCTTAAATTAAAGTTGTGTGTGACAAACTGATTGAGTTTAGTGTGTGGAAGTCTGTGAGGACACTACCAAACACTTACTGATCTCAGGTCCTCTGTCCTCCGCCAAAAAAAAAGCAAACAAGTGAGATAAACAAAATAATAGCATCTACAGTGAAATCCACATCAGCATAACTAGGTAACTTCTAAAATACTTCACCTTAACCAATTAAACCAATAACTTCCCTATTTTGTGTTTCAAATAGGCTTTTACTTTCCTAACACATGTATTGGTAAATTCAGCAAGAGTAAATTCAGGCAACAATTAGAAAATTAAAATTATATATGATCAGCACAGTATATTAGTGTTATTACCAGAAAGCACAGGACTTCCCTGAATGACAAAAGCACAGATGTACCAACTCTCTTTCACCTTCTATCTTAGTCTTATATTAGGAAAAACTCTTCCTAATATCCTTCTAATTATAACTGGGTCATTAATACAAAGGCTGCATATGCATTCACCTGAACTGTATATATATTAAAGTCTGGTCCAACACACACATAAATAAATTACTTGCAATATGAACCCAAGACTGGATATGGGAGGAATCACATGTACACTCAAATGTTTGGTAGTTGGCATACCCAACACCAAAGAGGAAAGATTCCTTTCTCCGAGAGTGTCCATATTTTGCTACACTTCATCACCACTGAAAGTTGCAAAAACAGTAACAATAACCAAATTTCTGAATTCCTTCCTATTCTGCCTTGAGAGCCCCAGCCACCAGGCCAGCATGTGGCTGTGTCAGGCTGGCCCCCTCTGGAGCTGGTGCTGCTCAGCTCCCGGACTGGTGGTGCAGGTTCTGCAGCAAGGGCAGGAAAGACATTACCTCTTCCCCTTTTTTCACCTGTGGATGCCCAGTAGCCTGCTCTTCAGAGACAACTTCAAAGCAGGCAAAACTGTGGTTTTGTGTCACTCTGGGGTATGATGTGTGTGGATTCTTGAGTAATCCACTTCTTGAGGAAAAATCCTTAGGTTTTCTTCCTTCTGCCCATTTATCTTCAGAAGGAGCTCTGTTCCCAGGATTTTTGGTAAACCTTATTTTCATCTCTATCCAGGTAGCTCAACTCTATTGAGGCAGGCAAACTGAGATAACTTATTTGTCCATATTCCGCCATTGGGTAACAATAGGTGGTTTCCAGCTCACCATTTAAATGTTTTGCATGATTTTCACAGCTTCCCCAACTCTTTCCTGGACTAAATTCAAGGGAAATGTTTCCTTTTACTTCCAAGGTAAATCCCTTAACCTGTAAATCCTATGGCCTTAAGTTTGTAATTGTCTGTTTCTTGTGCAGTCACATTTAAGCAAAATATTAGAAGCTAAAATTATTTTCAGTAAAGGCCTGAAATGAGTGGTGAACCAGCCAAAGAACCAAAGTGTGCTAAACTTATTACCTCACAGTACAGTTTTTAAAAAATTAATAAAGGCTATCAACATTAAAACTTTAATTACAAGGGAAATTCAGGCATCAGTGGTAAATAAACAGAAGAGAAATAGGATTGTAGCTTTATACATGTGAAGATATAGTAGCTGGTTTACACTGGCATGGCTTGCTTTTGCTTGAAAGTGAACCACTGGCACCTAGAAAAGTCAGAGTTGCTTATAAAAATATTTATTTTAAAAAACTATATTCAAAATGCTTGAGCAAATCCCTAGGGCAGACAGAGTTGAAGTCTAAATGTCACTGCTCTTTTGGAGACAAGATCAACCTATAACCTTATCAGAACACAAATTATGTCAGTGAACAACATCCAAAACCTGCAGAGGCATTTGAAAGATTTTTGGCATTCTAATTTATGGATTTCAGTTGCTGTTTTCAAACTTCCAGGCTGCTCAGAAAAAAAACAGGCTTTTTTCTTTAGTTCATTTTTTTTACTGGTTACAAAAGTCCTGGAAATCTATCACTTTTATCCTTGTGCATTTTGATGATGCATAGTACTGATTAGGAAGTGTCTCAGCTGGTAATAAGTTCCCCTCATAATTTTTTTTTTTCAAATGCTGGTTTTATGCAATTCATACAGGAATTCCATTAGCATATCATTGTGACTGATTAAATATGCCTCACGTAAATTTACATGTCAAAATACATACTGTACTTAAACAAACAGACAAGGATGCCAGTCTTCTGTAAACAGCTTTGCATGCATAAGCTAACTCAGAAGCACAAAAGCTTATATTTAAATTCTCAATGACTACCTGAATAGAGTGAAAGGGAGACAGAAAGGTAATGTTACTCATGCATGAAGTGAGAGAATGAATATAGACATTTGTTTCTCTTTGTCTCTGAAGAAAACTATTGACAAGAGATTCCCCATCTGCATATGAGGCTGTCACGTCAGATTAGCTCATCAGGTAATGGAAATTTGGCCTCTGATCCAGAAAAGGTCCCTATGCACTAAGAATCAAGACTGTTTCAAAGAGATTGTATTATCTTAGACAGCAGGATTAAATTAATATGGGAATGACTTCTACTGGAGGAAATTTTTTGTTAAACATGTGCTAATGTTTATTATGCAGAGCATCCACTTCTCATAAGTGATCTTTCTTGGCATTTATTCATTACTTTTTGACCTTCCTTGCAACTGAAAAAGAAACAAGTAAGTGCACCCCCTCTGGAGCATGGAGTCAAGACCTCTAAAGACTCACTCATGCTAACACACGTTATGGAACAGCAGAAGAAAGTACACTGTTGTCAGATGGATCAAATTAATCCCCCAAAACTGGAAAAATTATGGCGGTCAATAAAAAAGGACTGGGCTGACAAGTGGACATTGTGGCCACTCTTCTTAACCAGCAAAGAGAAGAATTCAGTTTCAATTATTTTTTTCACTGAATAGTTCACTTATTCACATTAAATCTAAACAAAGGAAGGTCTTGGAGATGAGCCATCAAAGTGCTGAGCAGTTCCCACATATCAGTGCAGTGTCCCCTTTGCTCTTGTCTACTTGAGGTGGGTGAATGTTCCATTATTCCACACAAAGCCTGACAGTTTCTGGAGAAAAGGCTGAGAATCTCCTCCCAGAACTTTACTAGCATTAAAGGTGTGGGTTCAAACTCGCTAAGGCAGAGGAAACCAGTGAAGTCTTGTCTTCATCCTGCCCATTTCTGAGAGGAGGCTGAGCTTTCATCTACTGAAATGAGCCAGGAAGAATGATTATGTAGATTTGCATCATGGTTTGTAGCACAGGTCAGATGGAAGAAACAGGCCAGAAAAAAGTATCAAGTAGTTGTAGAGCAAAAATATGTGTATATGATTAGATATATTCAAGAAACAATTCAAGGTGAAGTCTAGAGTTTTCAATGACTTCAGTGGAAATTAGATTAGGCTTCCACTGAGCACAGCAGAAAAAAAAAAGGACACCTTAGCCATGACTTTAGTGATGTCTCACATGTAAACAAAATGTGGTTAATTTGATCCATATAATCTCCTTTTGATTTCACACAAACCAGAAGAGTGAAGGGAGAAAGAATGCATAGCTTGGAGATATTTTCTGTATAGCAATGATTTGTCTCCTAAGGGTGAGATAATCTACCCAATTGCATGTGCTTATTACCATCACAGTGCCTTCTTCTTATGTGTATTGTAGTATAGAGAGAACTACATAAGTCACCTGAGAGTCTCGAACAAGAAATGCGACTGAAGGACATTTCAAAATAAATTCAGGGTATTAGGACAATGAAACAACATCTTCTTGTGGTTACAAAAAGCACAGGTCTCATATAGTATACAATAATTGGTATGTGTCTGTGGTTGCTGCTGATTCCATATACTGTTTCTGTTACTTCATCTAATACATAAAAAATTTAGAACAGATTTCTGCATTTTCCAGTATCTAAAATCAGCAATTAAGAATGTTTCTTTGCCAGATTTAATATTGACAGAATTAAATTCAGTTTAATTTTTATCCCAAATGTGAAGAAATGCTTTTTACAAGTTTCAATCTACATCAAAATCTCCAGTCTACATTAATAGCCATCTGAATTGTGAATGTACTAAAAGAATTGAAAACAGAAATTTATTGTTACAGCTCTAACTGCTGTCAAAGGGATGACATTATAAGACTAACAGTGATAAGTGATGTAAAATTTTCAGATACTACAGCAATGAAAAACTTTTATTTTAGTGAATTCAAATCAACTGCCTGTCCAGTTACTTTATCTTTGCTGCAAACCAGATAAAGATGCTTAATAAAAGTACAAAAAATTGTACTGAAAAATCACAGGGGAAAAAATCATTTACAGAAAACTTTTTACTTCTTATTACTTCCTAAATTTTAAGGATACCCCTTTATGAAAATCATTATTTAACATCAAGCAACTACTGATGTTTTAATTATTAATAGACAGCTATAGGCAAGCTCTTATTTTAACAAAGGAAGTTATTTTCATTCCCTAAGCTTTAAGACTAACTTGCAATCTGAAATGTGTGTCACAGTTTCTGCAGAAAAGTCAAGGAAGACCTACACTTAATAAACATTGCCAGCATTTTTGGTGCATCTAAGTGAGAAGCATGAGAGTGCCAGGGCATTGAATTCCATCAAAGGGAAGCTGTGGGTGGAATTCAGCTCCCCAGTGAAGACATCCAAGCCCAAGTGCCTGCCTGCATATCCGTCGGTCACATGAGCTCTCAATGGAGTTAAAGGCCAAGGCCACCAGGTCCTGCCCAGCTGAGCAGCTCTTGGCTCTACTGATTGCAGCCTGATGAGAAACTGGAAAAAGGCAGATACTGAAGCATCTAATGCCTCTGTAAATGCTTTGGTTATCCCATCTGGCCTCCAGAGACACGTGGACCCACCCAAAGTGGAGTCCCAAGCAAGTATCTTGGGGAGCTTCAGCACCTCCAGCAGCCCCAGGTGTCTTCCTCAGGCAAACAAATCCCACCATGACTACAATAAATGCCTACACATGTAGGTCAGATGTAGGCATTTGTATGTATATGTACATAGTTATCAATGTTTATTTACAGACTATATTTTTGTATCAAATATATATATATTAAATATTTGCATATATATTTCTGTGTATATTTACATCCACATCTCAGCATGTCTCTTTCTGAGCCAAATGCTGCATGAAACATCCCATAAGATACTTCAGGATAAAGCACATGGAACGAAGACACGAGCCTAAAGACAGGAGAACATTCTGAAGGCATTAGTGTTTTGGTTGGCAGTTGCTTTGAGTACAAACAAAAAAAGGTTGTTCCATGTAAAGACTTCCATCATCTGTTGGCCGAACAGTGCTCCAGAGACCAGTCACACACATTATAAACTAGAGCAGATGTGATTATGTGGGAAATTCTGAGAAAATCAGGGAACTTGTCCCATGAAGGTGTCTGAGAGAAAGATGGTATCAGGTATTGTAAAAATGGTGGAATGTATCAGTAAATATACTTAAAGGAAAAAGATTTTGCTTCTGTTTATTGAGAGAAATAAAACACTGTTGCACAAACTAAAAGAATACCCATACATGCTGTGAGAAAGAGGCATACATAGACAATTTCTAGAGGGGATTTTTTTTTCACAGCAGTCAAAAATTATGTGGCATATCATGTGGCTAAAAAATATGTCACTTCACTTAATCTACAACCAAGATTTAGCTTA
>JAOXXN010000395.1:8404621-8416563 GCA_026770055.1 Myrmophylax atrothorax
GGAATATTTTTCTCAGTACTACAGCCCTGTGGCTCTTTGTTGGTGACAGTTCAACAAGTTTGTCTGACAAAGCTACGAAAAGACTCAGCAAAAGAACTGCCCTTTTTAACTGCTACCACTAGTCCAGCTCTGTTCTAGCCCAGCTCTGACTGCAACCACTGAAACTTCATCTTATAAGGTTTAGGGCTAGCATTAGGCCACCAAATCCTGACCTGCATTTCCACAGCACATACTACTCAGTCCCAAACCACTCCTTTTTGAAGGTCTGCATTCCTTCTGCATTCACAGCAAGAATTTCATGATCACCATATACCTTAAGGTATTTCAGTCCAAGAAAAAAATTCAGAGGGAATGAACACTGAATTACGTGTGAAATCACTGCAGACTTGAGGTTCTATCTGGAGTTTAGGAGCACAGCTGAACACCTTGAGTTCCTCTGAAAAATTCCCTGTTTATCTCTTTCTCTCTTATATAAATATTTCTATATACACATGCACACACATTCTGTAGCATAAACAACAGCACAATAAGGGAGAAGAATAATTTTTGGTGTAGCCTGATGAAAACATGAATGCAACACCATGAAAATGCAGTCAACATTATAAAACAAATGACACATTTTATAAAAACCTCCATTGTTTTTGTAATTGTTTTAATACATTTACTTGTTTTGAGGTTTTTATTTCTTATTTTCTTATAGCTTGTTAAAGTACTTTAGCAGTTTAAAATCCATTATAGAAATCCATTCACAGAGTAGAGCTGGATGAAGTGATGCTGATAATTCCCACAAGAAGAACAGGAACATTTTGATATTTCGCATGCATTGACTTTTTGTATGTGAAATTTCCAGCAAAATTTTGAAGTCTGATCAAGTATTTTTTTTTATTTTTATGATTAGTATTTTGTCAAGGTAAATGAACAATATTATCTTTAATTCTCTCTATGTATATGTACAGCCAAATACACACATACTAATACACATATATAATCTATAGGTAGGTATGTATATAAGACACATACATATGTGTGCATATAAATGCATATTTAATTTGTACCACAATATCAGTTTTCCCATATTTCTCGAAACTATGATAAATGAAATCACTCTGTATTATTAGTTCATTGTGCTCAGAATAAAACTACAATGAAAACTGGTTTCCACAACTTCTAATTACAAAACATTAGCTACCTGAGTCTTCTCCAGCTGAGCAGATTAGCATAGATCTTCTCTGCTGACAGCTTTGACCTTCACTCCAGCAAACACTTGTCAAAATGCCAAAAGTAATTACCTGGCTGTTTAGGAAGGAGTAATGGGGTGTAGCTACCTACCTTTTCTTGTTACTGATCTAAAATGTCTATAAAACTTTGCCAAGAGGCTCCCTCTGGATTTTGGCATATACATTTTTTATCTGTCTTTTTTATTTTTTTATCAGACTATCAAATATTAGCTATGTGATCTGCTGCCAGCCAATCCTGTCACAGTTCTGGTGGACAGGCTAAGTAACCTGCTAGATGGATCTTTTAACAAAATGATTTTATGATTGCTGTCATCCTGATTTTGTTGCACTGATACAACCAGGAGAAATACTATTAAATGTAGCAGAAGCAGCACAGAAACCAATGATGATAATTATCCTGTAGATGACCACAATGTCTATCCTCTGAATTAACTTAAAAATCATTATGTTACAGCCTTTTTTTTTCATAAAAAGACTTTTCCTGTTCATATTTAAGATTTACAATTAAGAAAACAGAGGCTCAGAGAATTTACAGGCACTATTTGAAAATCTATGGCTAGATTAAATCTAGGATGTCTTTTGACTTCAGTCAGCGTAAAGTCATACAATTGTTCTTAATCTGGAGTTTCACATTTATAGAAAATAATTTTCAATCATAACAAAGGGATTTAACATGATTTCCTGAAGACTAGATAATACTAGAAAGATTAAGTATTTTCAGATTATTGCAATGGTCATTAATCTCTAAATCCTGCAAACAATTTTTGCCAGACAATAGAAAACATCATCGCCAAATAGGAACAAGATCAAACACCTGTAAATCTGACTCTATCTTATCTTACATGTCAGAATGGATATGTGGAGTTCAGGAATATTCAGCAGGGAAAGCCCCTTCTCTGGCCATAGACAGTCCAGAAAACAAACAATTCATGAAAGTCAAATTCCTTGCCATGTAGTCCCAACATTCCTAACAATTGTCAGGGTATCAGGTACAGCAGCAGCTGCTGAATTGCCATCAATCCGTAGGAGACAGAGTGCTCCAAATGAAGGCAGTGTTAACATACAGGGCTGGATAGTGCTGACAAGTGTGCCCTTGTGAGCACTGCCAACAAACTTCTCTTATCTTCAGAAACTCTCCCAAAGCTCTCAAGTAATTCCTTGTCCCACTGTCAGGAGCTCATTACTGTCTCTCTCAGACACGTCTCTCCATGAGCTCTCAGCAGCAGGTCATACAAGTGGCTATTTTCAAGAGAGATGATACGTGAAACCCCTGGACCTCCTAACTAAGCTTTTTTCAGCCAGAAACCCTCCCCCTGCCCTTTCATCCCAGGTCACTGTTTGTGCCTCCCTCCCAAGATGTCAGCCTGTATATGGTGTTCTAACGAGAGAACAAACTGCTCCCCCGTTCAGGCCTCCTGTCCTTACACACTCTCACCAAACACCACACTTCTGGGGAAAGGTCTCTTCATGTTATTACTTTTCTCCAACTAACAGGGATGACAGTCTGATTCTAAGATGACTCTGATTGTATTGATTTTGGTTTTTTTTCTTGTGCTTTAAATAAAAACTGTTTTTCATGGAGCTCTGAAGTAGCACCACTCTTGGTTACAATTTCTATTATTTGGCTGATATGAAAGCTATCAGCTAAAATCACATGATTGCTAATCATCCAATTTCATACATTAAAAATAGGATATTTAATTACATCAAATAAAGAATGTTTTCCTGTTTGTACCAACTAAAATAAAACACTATCTGTTCCACATTATCCCTTTTTCACATGGTGCCTAGTGTTTATTTGTGTGCACAATTTAAAATCGCCAGGTTAATCTTGTTCCACATTTTGAAAAGTTATAATAATCTGTGCAATAGGTGGGAAAAAAATGTACTGACTGTTCTTTTCTGTGTAAAGATTAGGTTACAACACTATCTGGCCTAAATTATGGTTTCTTTCATTTATTTGTTTATGTTTATCTAAACAGTTACATAATCACTAAAAAATATTAGACCAGCCAAACTATTATTTACATAAAAGCTGCCTTTTATGCACTTGCCTTACCAGGTTTCTTCCAGCTGCAGCATTCCTAAATAATTTGGTTTAATATGCTTAGGATCTGCTGTAAACAAAGATTGTCTCTTAAGAGTACTGCACAAAAATGTATAAAACTTTATTAAAGGACATATTTTTTAAAGATGTCTGGAGGTGTAAGTATTATTGTTGCATATGCCATATTGCTTATATATTTTAATTTTCCTGGAAAATATGTTGCTTATCATAAAAATGCTAAATAGAAGCAATTTTGCTAAATAATATAGTGAAATATGACATTAGGCAGTTGTCTTGGGTTTGGGGATTTCCTCTTGCTTTGCTTTAAATTAGAAAGAAAATCTGTTCTCAAATATTTTAGTGTAGGGACTTTTTGACCCCATGCCCACAGTGGGACCCCACAGTAATGCTGCTGTACAACAAGGGACAGCTCCTTGTTTCAGTCACACGTTCTCGGTGCCATGGACTTCAGAGCAGCTGTTTGTTGATTTACACCACTAAAAACTGTCCTCCACATAAAATGTACAGCTCAGTTTGAAACACCTGTGTAAGTAAATACATAGCAAGTTTAATATGGAAAAAGACTTTTCACGTCCATAGTCAAAAATGTATTGGGAGAGTCCTTTGACTTGGAAGAAAACCACTGTGCTCTTCAAATACATGGCAGTTTCATCCTGCATTCCAAGCTGTAGATGGGAATAATCTGACTGCAGCAATTTGGTTGTTTAATAGTATTACACATGGTAATATTTACCAGAATTGGAATCTTTGTATTTTTACTCAAATTCATTTTGAATTCTCAAGGGGCTTTGAATATGTTAGCAAAGAACAATGTGAATGAAGGAAACTTATGTAGAAGAAAAGAGGATTTGCGTCAGACGTTTTTAAGAGATTTATCAACGGAATCACAGAATCACAAAATATGCTGAGTTGGAAGGGACCCACAAGGATCATCGAGTCCAACCCTTAAAAAGATTTTTAACATGTTAACAAGCAGCTACCACAGGGAGATCCTGAAAACTTCCCACTGTACCAAATTCTACAGTTCTGACTTCAACCAACCTCCCTGGATTTACATGAGTACCTGTGTCTGGCAGTTCTGTCACCAGCAAGGCCTACATGACTCTGTGGACAGCAGGGATGATTTCTCTCTCCCAAACCTCTACCTATGGTAAGTGCCAGTTCACACAATCTATTTTCTTTGAATGTAGAGGCAGTCTAGAGAACAGATTTTGAACAAATGCCTAACATTTAGGCAGCTGCAACTGCTTTAGATGAATTCTACCCTCACTATTAAAATGCATTTAGTTGTAATACCAGAGGGCTCTTTAGAAAATTCAACTTTAAAATCTCTATTAACCTCTAAAACCATGATGCAAATTACTTTAACAGAGGATTTATTTTTACCAGTCTCTATAGGCCTGCTTATAGAGTACAGAAAAAACACCTAACAGGAATACATGTGTTTCAATTCAAGCTTCAATTCTGATGTTTCCACTGAACCTTTGGCATAACTGTCTGGGTCAGGTATCAAGTGTTGTATTCCAAAGTATTCTAATATCTATACTACACCAATGGTGTGTTTGTCTTTATTTCAGGTTAATACCAATCTGATGGTTTTCTATGAATGGGTGTAAATAAGAGGCATCAGAATGCAATTACATAAATCACCATTGCTTTAAATTAAAGAACATTAACTATATAATGTAATTAACTCTCGTTTTTCCTCTCCAGTTCTATAAAATTAATACCTAGGTTTACAATTCCCAATAGTTAAGCAGCTGGCTATAAAGGTTTATGCTGGAATAGATGATTTCACTTTATAATTTGAAAAGCAAAAAGTTCTGAAGTTTTTTGCTAAAACAGAAAGTGGTTTTAAAGAAAAAAAACATTTCTTTCTAAAATTAGATACCTCACAGTTGTTCTTAGAGGAGAGAGATGTATGTTAACAAAATCTATCCTTACTAATCACAGCAACGAATATTGTAATTAGAAGGAAGTCATTGAAGAATAACCAAAGATTCTTGTTATTCTTCAGACTGAGGCACATTTACTGAATGATAGCAGCCATCCCTTTTTCTATTTTTCAGCAGAAGAACAAGGTGGGAAAGAAATGCCATCTTGAAAACTCATTAATCATTGTATCAGACTTTTTGGTACTGCAGAGACAGTTCAGATTCTGAATAATCTTCAAAAATATAATGACATCCTTTATGCAGCAATGGAAGGATTTGAGAAAAATAATTCAGATAGATTTGATGATACAATAGGTGAAAGGAAATTGAACCACTGCAGAGGGGTCAAGAGGTGAAAAAGGACAATGTGAACTAAGGAGGCTTGAGCAGAAGAAATCAGGATTGGCACCAAAAGACTTAAGAGAGGTAGCAACAGAAAAAGAGCTGTCAAACCTTTATATTTCATATTATAGACTAAAGAATTGTAATCCTACTTAAACCAGGGCCACGGCAAGTGCAATCAGATGAGCCTCACAGCCTCCTGGCTACATTGTTCAAGGTTTCTGACGCAGAAGCTGTCAGTTCTCTTCAAAGATGAACTCAGATTATTCATAGACACACTCTTTGTTACATCTCAGAGAGCAAACATCTAATTGCATGGTCTACAAAAATCTATGGAGAGGGAAAGAATTCAGCTGAAGACTTTAATCTTGTTCACTTCGTCACAGATGAATTAAGATCTGACAATGACTGGTCAGTGAATACTGTCAAAACAACAGTCATGGCTCACAGTTGTGGGGCAGGAGAAGGAAACCAAGGCAGTTTGCCAGCACAGACATGTTGGTGACTGAAGCAACACAGTTCATCTTGCAGAGACTTTTCACAAGACTTGCAAAGCTACACCAGAAGTCAACAAGACAACCAAAGCTCCTTGTAATGATTTAGAAAGAACTTTTTAGAGAAGAGGAAGACTTTTTATTCAGAAACTTAAGTTTCCTGATACAAAATTTATATCTCCCACACTGATGGTGACCATGAAAAAGAAGGTGGATGTTGCTATTACCAAATCAACACAAACAATAATTGTCAAATTTGGTTATGCCAGCAAGAGAAGCAGAACAAAGAATAACAAATTCCCAGATTACATTTATTTAAGCGGAATATATCATGCAAAGAATTTTTAACAAGTAACCAACACTGGTCTAAAAAAAGGATCAAAAGCCAGACAGTGTGTAATCATGAGCTGAAATAATCAGAGAGAGAATCAGAGTATTCTGAACTCACTGTACTAAATTATATTTCCCAGTTTTAGTTCAAATTCCTCTGTGAAACTGTGTTGTTTTTCAGACATGAGTCAGTAATATGTACTCTAAGTATGCTTTTAACTAAATACATTTATAACTAAATAAAACTTTGCATAGCCTTACTCTTGCAGTTGATGATTCGTTCCTCATTGTGTTGCAGTCCCTCCTCCCAGTTTCCATTCTCTGCCTTTATACATTCTTTATGCAGAGATATTACACGTAGCTTTATTATAGTGAGATCCAAAGTTATGAAGACAAACCTGAAGACAATTCTCTCTCTCTTGTACTCCTGAGAACCTCACAGAAAACTTTTCTTGCTAATAATGGATAATAATATTAAGTTCTCATGTTTCTGTCAACAATGCTCTTATGGTCAATACCTACGGGCAGAGTGCAGAGTGTGGCCTGCAGCGCTCCTAGAAATGAACAGTGAATTTAAGTTGTGAACCAGATTCTCATCTGTTGACTCCCTGATGCTCAGTAAATGATCTTCCCTCTGTGCCTTTGTCAAATTTCAGACCATGAAACGTAGAGGTGTGCAAGATTTGCAGAGGTATTAAATGAATGTGCTTTTTATTACACTTCTATTATGCAGCACAGTGGAAAGATAACCCCTTCTGACCAATAAGAGCAGGAGTGCATTGCAAGACCAGAATGAATGTAAGGGAATAGTCATGAAAATATTTTGCAATATTTTGCATTTACATCTTATTCATTAGAAGTTGAAATGCATATTTCTTGTACTAAAGGCTTACAAAATAATTGCTGCAAACAGCAACAAAATGCATTTAAGCATTTATGGCTTTAACGGATCATTTGTACTTTCATAGTTAAGTCCTTTGAAATATGTTTATAATGCAAATTTGTAGCACTGAATTTAGAAGAAAATCAAAATATGTTCATGTCAGAGCCTCAGCCCTTTTTAACAGGGCCTGGACTGGTTGTGTTGTCAGAACTGCGATTTTGCCAGGAGTGCTCAAGAAACGGGAGCAATTAACAGCTTTCTGCAGTGGCTGTGTGAGGTTCCTCACCAGTGTTTGCAAGGTGAAGAAGAACCTGGAATCATATTTTTTTAATGCAGGTGGATTGTTTCACTGTCTGACACGGCTTTGAAGTTAAATGTCATCAGAAAATTCTGAATTCCATCTAGCTAACTATCCAAGGTCATTAAGGGTTTGTTCAGTGTGACGGGAACTAAGAGCCTTTAAAACTAAACCACTTATTTAGACACTTAATATCGGAGGCACAATAAGGTGTAAATACCCTTCTACACCAGCTGAATCCACGGTCATGAACAGATCAGCCACTTAGTCATCCTGATTAAGATCAGAGCGATGACATCTTGGACCACTCCAAACCAGGAAGACACCATCAGATAAAAGTATGCAGGATAAATTAACCTGAGGGTTTGAAATACTCTTTTCATCCCCAAAGGTCTGTTTAATGCTAAAAGCTAAGGCTGATGTGTCATCTCTTTAGAGCTGCCAATTTTAGCAAAAATATTCAATGTCAAAAAAGTTCTACTACATATTTGAGGCTGTGGATATTTCACCTCGGCTGGAACATGACCAAGACTTGTAGATGTTAAATCTCAAAATCTCTAAGTTTACAAATTTAATCATTTGCAGTAATTTAAAACTGCTGCAGAATTCTATATGTGGGGTTTTTTAATCTATTCCAAAAACTTTGAGGCAGTATCTTTATTCAAATTAGCTTGATATACAGAAAAATTTGAATAAAATTTGAATAACAATATAGTATTTTTGCATTTGTGTGTTTCTGCAGAATTAATTTTGCAGTGTGGGGGTTTTTCAGAATTAAACAGCTGGCAGAGAAATGATTTTTATACAAGAAGTTCGTATGATTCAACACCCAACTCTCTCAGTCAGGATAATAGTCCCTATCACACGTGGCGTGAAAATGTGAGTTTCACCAGCAGGGCAACAGAAAAATAATAATAATAAAAAAGCCCCAACAAACAAAAAAGAAGAAAAAAAACCCTAAACCAAACCAAATCAAACCAATAGTTTAGTTAAAAGCTAGGGGAATTAAAAAAAAAAAATGAAAACCTTTCTTGATATTCATATATATATATATAATTTATATACACAAACACATACATACATATATGTATATATTTTAAAAAATCCTAAATCAAAGTGTCTGACTTTCCATACTGGTGTACATCACAATATACCTTAGACATGAAAATCTGCACCCAAGACCCGTTATCTCCCTAATCTGTGGGTATGCACTGCCTTTTGCTGTGCTGTCTGTCCCCATCACTAATATGCCTACACTGTGCCTACAGGCCTGTTTTCCAGTCTCCAGTTTTTATAACACCTAAAATGTTGCATTTCAATACAGTACAATAACAAAAAACAAATGTAAGCATGACTCTAACAGCAAAAGGCTGCAGCTACATACAGGTAAATGCTTTTCTTTAATTTCAGCAGTGGTGAGTGTCTGTGCCCAAAAATTCTGTCCTACATCTGTTTCATGTGTGCAATATGTATGATCATTACAGGCATCTGATGCCAAAATTCTCTGCTTGGAAGCTTCAGAAGTTTCTGCCTTTCTAATTATCACTGGTACTACACATGTCTTTGCATAAATGGTGGGATTCATTGGTTATTTCTATACCAAATATATTACATTTTATAGAGAGTTATCTTACTGGTAATTGGTCTCTGCTATATTCTCCTGACCCTTAAACTGAAAAGAAATACATATTTGTTTGTCTAAATGATGTCATGTGCCCAGTGTAATTACTTCTAGAGCAGGTCATCTGTGTCTCGAGAAAGTTTATTTCTTCCAAAGGTTGCGATGAAATTCCACACTGCCCCGTTGAACCCGACTCATTAAAGAGAACGGGCCAGAGGACAGCGACGTGGGGCGAGATGTGTTCCAGCCTCTGAGCGTCAAAGTGTGTGAACCTGGCAAAACATTGGCTGTCCTGCTCTGTTGTCAAACAGCAAATGAAGGTATTGTTAGTGGGAGAAAGCAAGCTATTCACAATTTTAAATTACTCTGTTGTCAGCTTCCCCATATAATTATGTAGCCCTAGAAACTGCAAAGAAAAAGTAATCAAAACATTTACACAGAATTGGAACTGTGGATTACTGGGGGGAAAAAAAGTTTTATCAGCCAGGATGTGGCTAAAGGATTTTCAAGACTTTATATTGCCTCAAGCCAGGTCTTGTGTACAGTAAGAAAAATGAACCTCAAGCTTCAAGAAAATGCAGGAAACTGTTTGTATTATCATACTTCCATATCTCTGTTATTTAGTGTGTATTTTAAGTAATTCATCTGGTTGCATTGTTACTAAAGAGTCCCATGTTCACATTTGTCAAACTCCACAGATGAGGATGGAAAACTTTAAATATAGTTCCCTATATATAAACCTAAATAGGAAAATATGAAGTTTATTCATTTTAGTCACAAAAAGATATGCTATGTGAATAAGATCAAACTGCTGCACAGAAGCTGTTCCTGTGTCTGTCAGTGACACTTACATGTACATAACATTTGCACAAATAGATTTCTTTTTGCAAATCTGGATAATTTACATTCCTGTAATAATTATGGAATCCGATTTCCTCAATTTCTAAATTCTTTTCATTTTTAAGTATATGACAGACAGTGAAATTCTTCTGTCCATTTGGTCTAGTCATTGTCTCTAAACAAGATCTGCTTTCAGAGCTCCTGGATGGATGTCAAGTTCCTTAATTGCAGTGCAGCATAGAGTAATGCATTTACCTGTGCCCACCTTGGAACTATGGATTGATTTATTCTGCTCTCATTTCCCTAGGTAAATTAAGTATTTGGAATGGTTTTGTTCAAAACACTACTGACTTAAAAAAATTATAATTACAACTAGAGCCTGAAAAAACTTCTTATGTAAGTACATATTGCTGTTGATTTCTAAAGTGAATTTATTTTTGGCTTTAGAGATCTGCAAGTAAGAAGTTTGCTTAAACTTGTTTTGTAAAAGGTTTACAACACCAGGTTTAGTTATAACGATACTATGGCCATGTTAACATACCAAGAGGAGCTTATGTAAGACTCCTACAAACCTCTTCCTACAGCCATCAAAATCTGAAAATTTTAGTTTACTAAGCAAACAGAAGTTAGAAAACACCTGGGATATGAGTATATAGAGTAGATAAAATTACAATATAAAATATTAATTTAAATTGTTGAATCTGTAGAAATCCATAGAATCAGAGCCATTTTCATTAGAAAAGACCTACAAGATCAGTAAGTCCAACCTTCAACCAAATACCGCATGCCCACTAAACCACAGCCCAAACTGCCACTTTGATTCATCTGTGAACACCTGCAGGGATGGTGACCCCAGCCCTTCGCTGGACAGCCTGTTCCAATGCCCAACCAGCCTTTCAAGGACATTTTTCCTAATATCCAACCTGACCTTCCCTTGGTACAACTTGAGCCAGCTCCCCTTGTACTGTCACTGGTTGCCTGGAAGCAGAGGCTGACACCCACATTGCCACAAATGCCCCTCAGAGTGATAAGCTCTCCTCTGAGCCTCCTTTTCTCCAGGCTAAACAACCCTCAGCCTCTCATAGGATTTACATTCCAGATCCTTCATCAGCTTTATTGTCCTTTCTCTGGCGTGGCATTTTTTTATTCCCAGAACCTTCCTAACTTTGTCAGCAGCATTTAAGTTGAGGAAATTGAAAACAACTACTTTGATCCCAGCAGTAAGCAAAAAAATGTTACTTCTTGGATTTTGCTGAAATAAAGAAGCCACAACATTTATACATTTCAGAGCAGCCTCTTAGGAACAGGCCAAGGCACATCAGGAACCTCCTGGACTTCACAAGGTTTCCACAGACTTGTTAAATTTCAGTGGATGTCCATTCCATCACCTTGTTAAGTGTAAATTTTTGAAGACATATAAGCTTCATTATCCACAATTGGCGAAGTTATAAACTGCATTCTGATTTATTTGGAACCTGCCTCCTGCCAGTTTCATCTTTCTTGCATTGCAAGAGCAGTTGCACAGTCCTGTCAACATTCACTGTGCCACTCTGGAACTGACAGACTTTTCCCATACCTTACTCATTCCTTTTTTTTCAAAATGAAGATTCCTGCCTTACTGCACCAGTAATGCCCTCTGCCTTTCTCCAGATCTTTCTATTTTAACCAGAATTTCCAGTCTCTCTGAGGTATGAGAAGCAGAACTACACAGCATATTTAAATACAGGCAAAGGACAGATTTATGCAAGAACAAACAAGATTATTGTGTTTTCTATTCCTTTCCAAACAATTCTTTAAAGTGCTTTCCTTGTTCAATTGGTAATGGAGACTTAATTGTCATTTTCATGAAAGTAGCTATTACTACACTAACCACATTACTGTTCATACCTACAAC
>JAOXXN010000395.1:8417170-8428867 GCA_026770055.1 Myrmophylax atrothorax
ATGGTATTCCATCTGCTACTCCCTAATCACCAGTTAACAAGACCCTTCCTGCAAAGGAAAGTTCTGGCATGGGAACTGTGCCAGTTCTTTCTATAACTAAATTCATCCATGGTGAAGCAAAAGGAGAAGTTAAAGGCCAGTTTGTGGCTCTCAATGTTTATTTAAATGACGTCCTTTTTTTGTTTCTATTTTCAAGTATTACTGCAACTTGTTTGCTTCTGATTTTTAAAACCTATCAACTGAGTGATTCTGAAGCAAATCAGTTATCCATTCAGTCACTTTGCAGAAATTATTTCTTGCAGTCAACAACTTCATGATACAACTAATAGCCAAGCTGACAAGGAGTCAACAGGAAGCAGCTTAATTCTAGAAATACAACCTTTACTTCCAAGATTAACTTGTCCTTGAAATTGTCTAAACAGTACACCAATTAAGGTTTATTTCTACCATTTATCTATCCAGAAACTAAGGCTAAGATGTAATAATATTTTTGTTCCCTGAAAAAAAAGTATCAGGAAAGTGACTCAATTACATCCTCTTTTACAAACTGCTAACCTGTTTTTTGAGTTTATGACAACACTGAAGAGTTTTTCACCATTCTGGAACTTGACTATAAGTCTCTATTTAATCCATTTTCTTGACAAACAAGGAGGTCTCAAACAGTTTTAATTGATTCAGATATGTTAAGCTTCAATTTTCCACGTGCCACTCACCTCTCAGCTGTCCCTCTCTTTAGTGTCAGTCCTCTGGGAGAAAAGGATGTGCTGGTTGCAGAGCCACTGACCAAGGAATAGACACATGGGTGGGCACAGTTTGGCAATGCAGAACAAGGACTTACCTGCTTCTTTGGCAACATCTGCAGCTGAAATGTTTTGGAGGTTTGAGTGCACTCTGAAGGTCACAGCTGGTCCCAGCACACTGAAAGAGGTTATTAAAAAAATGTAAGATTCATAATCAAGAGACATGGCATAATATTCCTTATCAAAATAGGTTTTTAAAGAGAACCTATTAAGACACCATTTAGCCTTCTTCCTTTTGCTTCATTAGCTACATTTGCATACATTTTTATACCTCTTGTGGTTTCTTGTGTGTATCTTGTGCCTGTTTGAAAGAATTTCAACACCATTAACTAAACTTCAGAACACTCCTGTAAATACTATTCTTATTAAGATGGTAAAGTGGAGGCACTGAAATTGCCGCTCACCCAAGTACAGCACAGACCACCACTGGAATTCAGCATCCAAAGCTTACATGTAGTTTCCCATTTTATATACCTAACATCAACACAAGCTTAGTCCTGGTGTCACAACTGCAAGTCAGAGGGACAATATAAAACTCAGAATATTTATCTTGATTGTATTCTGGAAGAACACATGTGGGGAAAAGAGTTTGAACATGTCTGATCCAAGAGCTGGTTTTGACAAGAAAGATACCAGATAGTATTTACTTTTTAACCTCTTTGTATAACTTATGATGGTAAACAATTTGACTCTCTGGGGATCTGTCTGGGTGTAGCCTGATGGTCCTTTATGGCACTAAAATTTATAAGACCTTTACAGAGGAAGGTACTGATTAGCCACATGTAAAGTGCTCAGGGTTTTGCAAAAAAATAATCATTGTGTGTTTTAAAAAACAATAAATCCATAAATGTAATGTTGCATTTATTCTCCATTCATCCAAGTAAATACCCATTTTACATGCACATCTTATGAACGGAATGAAGAAACATCAGTTCTGATATCCTCAAAACTATATGAAAACTCTTATCTATGAAAAACATAAAAAATATAAACATATGGAAAATATACTTCTGAAAAAAGTGTCTGGGTAATGAGAGACTATAGAAATATTAACGTAAGGATTTACAGAATAGAAGAGCACAGGGGTTCAAGAAAGACAAAAATTGGCCCTATTTTGCAAAAGTTTTCTTACATATTATGCATTATGCAAGGTCCTTAGTTTTTATTATTAATTATGCCGTTGAAAAGAATTACATTTCTACTGTGAAGAACACCCTTACTTAAACAATGAAGTACATTGGCTGGACACACACATGTAACATGTTTTTACCTTCTATACCTGTGGCTTATGAGAGAATGAAATCTGAAAAATTGCTGTGTAAAAGAAATAACTTGAAAAATATTTTTATTGCAGGTTTTGAAATGAAGTATTAAATTACTTCTTAGTAACATGTTCATCTTTTGCATTCATAGAATGGGGAGCACTTAATGAAGTGTGCTTAATTGCATCACATATATCCTAGACAGAAATACCTCTAAACTTTTTCCATTTCAGGCAGAAAATAAATATTATTAACCATAAGACTTTGCTTTGAGCTCACAAAGAGAATCAGAGTAAGAGTAAGAAATAGCCTTTTAATCTTTTACTGGCAAAGTATGCACTGTGCACATTTTATTCTCGAGTTAACAGGAGCTGCCACTAATCAATCATTTTTCTCTAAAATATTCTATGGGGAAGGAAAGAAAAAGAAAGCAGAGATTTTATTGCTAAAGAACACTGGTCACTAATGGCCAAGAAACACTTAATAATGTTAGGTAATTATGAAATGTGTGTCAACATCATTTTAATATTGTAGATTATAAAAATCAACAATTGCAAAGGACTTTTCAACTGAGAAAACTGCTTTACAAAAATCCAGGCTATTCCCCGATTCTGTCACTAATGCTGGGATAATCAGCCATAAAAGGCACCAGGGAGTTTCAGGATACCAAACACTGGATATAACCACTGTTCTTTCATCATTGCCAGCCTAAGAGAAATGCTGATCCCTGCCTTCTGCTGAGATATTTGCAGTGCAATGAGCAGTCTGCTTTAAATAAAAGCAGGCATCACCCTGGTATGGAGCTGTTGCCTGACAAAGATGGGGAGGGAAACTAGATATTTCCCCCAAATCTTCACTGCATAGTCCATTATAGCTGAGAACCTGGAACCAACACAAAATTTCAAGCCCAGTGTAGTTACACTTTGGCTCTATCAGCAAAGACACACAAAGTTTCCTGCCCTCCTCCCCTTCCCTGAGTGTTTTGCTTCCATTTCTCAGGCACTCCCCACTGCCTCCCCCGGTTCTCCCCTGCCTCAGTCCTGCAGCCCTGCACTTCTTGGCAGCACTAAAATCATATGGATTGAAACTGGATCATTTCAGAGCCCCAGCCCAGGCAGTGAGACAGGGATTTCCCAGGAGTGAAGGCTGTCAGCAGCCACCGCACTATTCTCTAGTGACTCCCCCTGGATAACGCAGGAACACAGAGGACCCGAGTCACCCCCACGTGTGCCCTGCCACAGGCACTGCCATTTCTCCTCGCAGCTCAGGGAGAAACAGGGTGGAGAAAAAATTCCTTAGGCATCTGGGAGGATATTTGGTTAGCACCATCCTATTCCAGGAAAAAAATCTCAGAATCATGTAAAACACCTGCTCCTATGTTGGTCTGTGGGATACTGATTTCCTCTACTGTAGCACTCGAATTCTTGTAAGGAATGACCTCAGCACCACATCAGCATGGCTTCACTAGGAATGTTCAAAAAATACAAAATAAAAAGTAGCTGTGGTCACAACTTTTTGCACAATGGCATTCTGTTTATTTAAAAGCAAACAAAAGACCTGGAGATTACTTGGTCAAAATTGCATTTCTGCTTGATGTTTTGGGAACTGACTGCTTCGGGAGCTCATAAAATGAGATCTTTCTCATGGGGGGCTTCTGGCAAAAGCACTCAATAAATAAACATTTCAACAACAAAAGATGCCCTTTGGGGAATTCCTCACTGTTCATTATGTGTTGGATGAGAACATTTAAACAAAACCAGTAATTATTTGACTGCGGAATATTTTTAAAAGACTTTTTAACAAGAGGTCAACCAGTCTGAAAACAAGGTTCTAAGATGTATAAAATGCACCTGCGATGGTTCCTAAGCAGGAACTCTCAGTCGGGTGGGTGACAGCTTTGCTGTGTGGCTGTCCCAGCCTGTGCAGCCAGGGTGTTAATGGCATTGTCCTTCCATCGCTCCGAGTGCAGAGCCTCGCGCAGGGTGCGCGTGTTTGTGCCCTGCCGAACTGCAGGCACACCATTCCCAAGCCAGGGCGGTGCTGGGAGCAGGGCCATCCCTCCCGGCCGCAGCTCACACCAGCCAGGCTCAGCCGCTGGCCAGGGGGGGCACTCACACACCAAACCACAACATCCCGCCTAACCTAACCCACATCTGAGACACCCGGCTGCTGCAACTGACATTAAAAACGTTATTTAAACCTGATTAAACCCAATATTTTTTGTCTATCCCTTCCCCAAGCTGTATGCTACCACAATTACACCTTCTAAAATTGAGTCTTCTGTCATAAATGCACTTATACCCAGCTAAGTAAGAGAAGACTGTGAGTTTTAGAAGGCATCTGGACTATACAGTCACATTTAGGACTTTTTTCTTATACTTTGTTATGATTTTTTTTTTTTTGAATGAAGGTAAGCTGTTCTGGCTTCAAGGCTAATAAACAGTAACTTCTCCCCTCAAAAAAAATTTAGTGACTGTTGCAATCACCTGCTAAATTTATTACTCAAAATTTACTAATTATTTCCTCTGTTGGATGTCACAACTTTTCCCCCCTTTTTTTTTAATTTCAGTCATAATAGGTTTTGGGTTTTTTAACAAAGACATTCAAAGCATATTGCAAATTGTTACCCTTATGTGCTGTTGTCTTTTATTCTGTTTACTAGAGATGAAATAATTAGTGTTTATACCAAAATGACTTGAAGGTTGATTGCTGATTTAATAATATCCCCTCCCCTTGGGTTTATATTTCCCATCTGAAGGTGGGAGGGTGCAGAACACACACAGAAACAAAGAATATTCCTTATGTAAAATAAAAGTATTTCCTTTCATTAATTGTTTTATGACTAACAATATTCTTCTTATATTTTTTCTGTCAACAAACGAATGATCTGAATAAACAGAGCTGGAGCATGATCAATATGGCAAGGTCCATATCACTTTCAAGCTGTAGGTTATAATTATATTTATGAATGACAGGATTTGAATCTCCATAAATTATGTGCCAAGCTGTGCATGCCTATTCCTCTCCCTCGTGTGTGTGTAGTTCAGTATTACAGTACCACACGGAGGGTTTCCTGTGAGATACAGTCACAGTCTATCATACCCCCTAGTGGAAAAGGATTTGAGAAACAAGTGCCAACACGGTTCTGTGTACTCTTGGAGATGAGACAGAGCTGATGCCAGATGGAAATGAGTTGAGGTGGCACTGCATTTTTTAAAGATACAGGCAGAGTGCAATTTCTCAAGACTGGAGGAAGATGAGGAGATTAGGATTGGATATTTCCAACGTGAAACATTCTATTAATGACCCTATTTCATAAAACAGAGCTTGCCTTAATAAAGCTTAGATTTGAAATTAAAGTCACTACTTGTCTATATGTTCATTTCAAAATCCTTTAATCTCTGGAGGTTAAGAAAAGCAATTAGTAACGCTCCAGAGGGCTGTGCAAAGCAAATTTTATAGCATCAAAGGTAATTGTCTCAGGAAACGTTTGGTGGGCTTGAACTAATGACTTGCAATGTGTACACATTTCTGTTCTTTCTCTGTTCAGGAATTTGAAGCTTATTTCCATTGTTTATATTGCACTGAGGTCGTCTTTACACCTTCTCAATTTTGGAAAATTTAAAATGCTCATGCTGCTGTAAATGTGTTCTATACTGTATAGAGATGTATATAAACATACTTACATCAAATCATATTAATGGAGAAAAGCACACAATAAAAAGAGGCACTTTTCTACTACAGTATATTTGCACAACAGGATTTACAGAGAAAAGCCAAGGCAGAAAATTGCAGCTGGACATTGACATATAATATGTAAAAGGATTAAGAATTGTATACTGGATGAGCTGTAAATAAATTGACCTCTTGATTCAGGTTCTGCCAACATTTTGGACCAGAACTGTTGACCAGAATTTATTTAGTGAAGCATTGCATCATACTTTATTTATACTACATAAGCAGGTGCCTGACTATGTTTCAAAGATTCAGGAAAGGTGCAAAGGATGTGTTGGGCTGACCTGGTACAAAATAACAGCCCTGAACCGTTGAGTAGAGAATTATTGATCATCACACAGACTTAATACTAAAAAGGCACACATCTCTCACTCTAATATCTTTACTGTTCAAAGATTTGTTTCACTTTGCACCTGAACTGCACAAATGTCAATGTACAGCTGTATTTATTCTCACATTCCTATTGACAGGTATGTACTCGCAGCCAGTGATCAATTAAAACTGAACTTTTTGAGTCCTTCTCTGGCAACACTTAACATGGTCCTTAAACTGCAGAAAGACACACAGTGTTCCAGAACACATGGCAATACAGCCAATAAGATGTTATCTATTCATATTTCTATCCTATATAAACTAAGCATGAACTGTTTGTTTACCACATTGCCTAAAGAAATTTGCTCCTGCACTAAACATATGGCATGGAGAGAGAAAGTTAGACTTGTTGTGCTCCCATCACACCTGGTGTCCAGTGACCAGGAACTAAAGCCAAATCCCTGCCAAGAGAAGGACATTAACTGCAGCGCTCACCAGCCAGTGGCTGATTTCCCATCGTGCATTTATTAGAGGGTTTTTCACCAGGCAGCGGGGACTTTTAAAAGACAGACCACACATTAGATGGATTGATAGTCTCAGAGCAATCATGTCCTGCAAATGTAACTACCTGGAAACAAAACTTATGTTTGGATTTGATGGCTGCAGCTCAGGTTTGCTTGTGCAAGCTACTGTCTCAGTAACTGAGGTACTTGGACACCTTGTCATGGCCTCGTCCCTCCCCCTGCAGTGGTGAGCACTGAGGAGTGACTGCCTGGGGCAGTACTGCAGGGGAGAGAGAGGGCACCACAAAGGGTTCAAATAATGACGTGCATTCTGGCTGGCACACTACTGCCTTTAGAGGAATTTCAAGAGAGAAGTCACAGAAAAAGGATGGTTGGTCCAGAAGGGGATGCTTTCCACAACAGCAGTCCAAGTCTGGTGGGTCTCTGATACCAATACTGGAGTTTTAATTATTTTACATTAGTTGTTAATTTGATATTAATCATTTAATCTATATGCATCAAAATCGTGCTAAGTACACTGATCCTAATTTACACTGCAAAAGATGATGAAAGAGTATTTTAAAGATTTTACAACTTGCTTCATCTGAGGTGAAGATTATTTTGCTAAGCCTACAATTTAAATGATTTTAAAAACAGACAACGCTCAATTTAGAGATTGATGCTACACTCAATTTGTCCTATTTTTATTCTTCACAAAATAAAACTTTTGATGATTACTCAATATCTATGAATAATATGCAGAGTTTTAAAATAATTTTTCTATTAATCTGTCACAAGCCGTGAAACTTGACATTTTCACCACGCTGAGTACATGAAAGTTGCCAGCTTTGCCTGCCATGCAAATAAGGTTCTTAATTACAGTATTTTAAAGAACAAACCATACAAATGCTATAATTTCTTGTGGTAAAAAAAGTGCTTGGACCCTGAGAGAGTGGGAAAATGGACTCAAAAAGCTACTTAAAAGTACAGTGATTTTTTTTTTTTCACTCCTCAAGGATTAAGCCAAAGGATAAAATTTCTGTCATTAAAAAATTAAAAATTGTGTTCTATTTATATTTCCATTCTCCCTCTTTTTACCTTTATACCTACAAACAGCAGACATTTTTTTTGATTTTCCCCCAGTAAACCCTCAGTGCATTTTACTGACTTCAGGTCTACTCCCCCCCGTGTTCTTATGGAGTGGGTTGAAATCAGTGTAAACTTTGCCTACTGGGAAGGCAGTCAGCTTATGCTCAGCTTGCAGAGGTGACTTTGCCTAGCAAAGAGCATGGCTGTGATGGTGGGATGGCAGCAGAGGAACAGGCTCAGCACGTCACAGCTCTGATAGAATCCATGGAAGGGACACATTTCTTCCATGAGGATTAGGTAGCACAACCAAAGACAAAAATCCCACCCCAAACTGCAACAGTCTGAGTTCAAAAAGCTACAAAATACTGAGTGCTACAACCAGAGCTCTCTTGCTTGTCCTCTTAAGAACCTGTTGGCGTCTCCTTTAACTCTGAGGGGACCAACTGGACCGTTTGTTCTTGAGGCTCTCCTACCAGCAGTGATGTAGAGATATTTGCTTTGTAAAGAGGCACTGCAAGAGGAATTTATTGGGCTTTTTCAGTCATACCTACACCTGTATATTTGTGTGATTGTCTTTCTGGCTCTAAGGAACACAAACCTTTCTATAGACAGGTCATGGTGCAACCCATTGACCCAGATATGCAGTATTTACTGGCTAGGGTGCAAAAAAACTGCAAAAGAATATTTATCTTTTTCAGCTGGGTCAGTAGGTCTGTAATATTCATTCAATCCAACTATCAAGGTCACAAAAAAGAGGAAAAATATGTTTGAACATGTAGGAGAATTAGGTAGCTAAGGGCAGGAAGATCAAGAAACACATAGATGTAAGATACTTCTTTTATATCTCTTCTAAAGGATTATTCTTCCAAACAAAACCCTACATTATAATCTTCTTTTCATTTCTAATATTAGTAATTCTGTTTGTGAATCAAGCTTTAGTTCAAGAGTGAGAATCACAATTCTCTGATTCTATTCTCATATCTGTCACCAAATTCTGTACCATTTTAGGGAAAATGAAGCAAACTGCCTTGAGTCTCAATTTATCCATCTGTAGAATGGAAATGATTACCTGTTAATAATATGTGAAATGTTATATAAATTAAATGCAATGGCACACATTCAGAGACTTAGTTGAAAGAAACGAATACATCCTGCCTACCCTGCAATGTTATGAACTTGAATTTTATTAAAAAAGGAATATGACAGCGTTCTCAGTCACACAGAGGGATGAGTACTAGTGAAATATGAAGCAAAAAATAGATAAACTTCAGAAAGTCACTTATCTGTAAAAACCTTCTCTTGAGTAGGGACCTATGAGTTCATGGAAACGTACCTCTAACACCAGATTCATTCTGCTTTTGCTTACAAAAGTGAAAATCCTCAGTTTTAATGAGGTGAAATGCTGTAATGGAAAGTCAAACATTGTACATATTATTTGTAAGAATCTCCTTAGATTTTTATGGTCTTTCTGTTTTCTCACCTAAAATTCATAAAATGCTGCAGGCCAAAATCCTTCTTGTTATTTTAATGATTTTTATATTTTTCTAGCAGGAAAGTTACAGTGAAGAAGGCAAAATGATCTTGGTTATATGCACATTCATTAAAGAAAAGCACACAAAATATATTGTACCTCGGGGGAAAACCACAAGACTAATGTAATGCTAAGGTTGTGAAATCACTCATTTTTAAGTAAGGAAATGCATAGTTGAAACTTGCACCTTATTTTTGTTTCCTTATCGTTCCTTTTAAAACTGATATATCTTTATATTATAAATTAGTTGTCAAATAAGACAATATGTACCAGAAATCACAACAGAATTTCTTATAAATGCCTTCATGCAATGAGTTACAGCAGTACATTTTGCAGATAATTCATTTCCCAGACTCATTAAATCTGTGGAAAAATTTAAGTTTGAACGAATGGGGCTCTATTATTTCTGAGTTATGCTTTTATAACATTTTAAGCAAGGTTTTGTCAAATAGCCATAGTCTGTTGGTTTGCTATTTAAAATCAGAGAGCAGATGACAAATACTGCTAAATTTTTTGGAAGGTGAATCTTATCAATAAGACTAACCATGGCATAGTTCAAACTAAAATAAAAATCTTGCTCAATTTTTGGGCAAGAAATGGAATGGAAATAAAAATTAAATTTATTGCTTCTTTATACTACAGCAGCTTAAGGAGAGGGGGATAAACTGTATGTTTTTCCATATGCACAATATTAGAACATTCCTCTCAGTAAATCTAAACTACATAGATGGCAGAATCCAAAATCTGCCAATCTAGAAAACAACTTTGCAAGAATATTAATCCACAGGTGCTCAACATATAACAGGAGCAAAGATTAATCACACCAAATCAAGGAGAAAGAAGTCATGGAGAATCTGCACAGTATAGAGAAGTTTGCAGCTACAAAACTAACAAGACACTGTGCTACCTGTCCCACCAGTGCTCAGTGGTTAAATATCCTCCCTCACAGTACCCTGCCTCTCAGTAATTTCCCGAGATGTTCACATTCAGAGCATACATACACCACATGTCATAACACATCAGCACGATGAAGTGAAAATACCGAGTATTGTTCCAGTGTTTAGGTTCTGGATGACTGAACGTGATTAACTGGTTGATTGAATTTTTCAGGTGTTATAAAAGTAACACAACAAACAATGAACAAAGCCTATCTGGCACAATTAGGACTCCATAGCCAATGCACATGCTCATAACTGGCAGGGCTGGGAGCACCACAAATCATGCCTGTCCTACACTTCCCATTTGAACCTATTTAAAGCTTCTCCAAACTTCCACCACTTGGTTTGATTTTCAGACATCTTCCTCAGATCAAGTTCTTTTCACTGGGATGGTTGGCTGGCTTTTCAAATTGTATTTATTCCAGCCCAATGTTTCAGCTCTTCCTAAGAACAAGGATAATGACAGGTAATGTTTGGTTGTATAAAGCTTTATCTTTGAAAAGGGTGCAAAGTGTCTGTAACCTCAATACTTGGAAACAGAGACCTGAAGTACGACAAGAATGTGCTTGTGACTTTCCTCACGATAAGCCTTCCAAATTCAAGCTTTTGTTAGAATCACATTAAAAAACAGAGTTGACACTAAGGACATAATACAGTATTAATAGGAAAAATAATTCTTGACTTAACTTCATTTATAGAAATGCAGTCTTTCTTTTCAAAAAGGTTTTTTGACTAGGTCCCCTGACATCCAAAGGTGAATGGGGGTCAAGTAGTGGAGAAGACCAAGATTTACAGGGGGCTTAATTTCCATTTTATCAGACTTCAAGAAGTATGTTGCACATAAGGTATGGAACGACAAAGATGTAAAGGTTCTACTGTCACTTTGAATTCTTCTGGTACCAGATCCAGACTCAGACTCAGTTTATTTGAAGCCAAATCATTTCATGAATTTATTCATTTATTTTACAGACCAAACAGCATTGTCTAAACTGAGAGATGACTGTTGGGACTGCTGAATGCTCAGGGTGGTAAGTGAAGCTAGTGGGATCTCTGTCTCAGTCAGCAAAGTTCCTTTCAGAAGAGGCTGAATAAGGAGACATTACACTGGACACCTCATACTGGCAAATGCTTTGACATTAATCTTTTCATGAATAACTCCAGCTCTGCATGGTCCTAACAAAACCCCATATCTCATATGAGTTAAATGTATTGATTCATGTTTGCCAAGAATTTTGAAAGTGTTCTGAAGAGCACGAAAGGAAAAAAACTAAGCCAAAACAGAAGGAAATGGGGTTTCTGACCTCAAAGCAGAATTTGAATAAAGTGGAATAAATAAAACCTGAAGTCACACATTGAACAATGAAAATAAAATGAAACACTGAAGAGCTACTCATTAAATGATAATTTTTTTCTGCTGTAGATAGCACAGATAGCTGTAGAAAAATATATAAATATGACTAAATATTTAATAATTATTTTTATTCAAAGGATTGGTCACCTGAACAAAAAAAAACACCAAAAAAAAAC
>JAOXXN010000395.1:8438469-8451525 GCA_026770055.1 Myrmophylax atrothorax
CCCTATCAAAGCATCACGTGTTTATGTAAAAGCACTGCAGAGGTTTGGATCATTACCCAGAAACCATTGTCAATAAATCCTCCAGTTTAGACCTGCTTGGTTCACCTAAAACAATACTGACCAATCAGCTCCTTATAACTTCATCAGGAGTTTTGTCTGCACAACAAAACAAACAAACAAAAAGGCAGGATCTAGGCTTTAAAGCTATTTTATTTAGAGATGAATCTGGAATCAAAGTGCAGGAATAAATATCTCTTAACCTTAATGTGAGCTGCTGAGCACTTCTGAAAATTAGTGTAATCCATTTAAATGTTCAGGAGTGGATCTGGGAGCCAACTTTATGTAATTGTCAAAGCATTTCCACAAAGTGTACTGGACATTGAATACAGGAAAATTAGATTGTCTGGTGAAAATAAGATTCTGTATCTTCCCATGTCTAAATCCCTCCCAATGAGGAAGCTGAAAACAGAAATATTTTAAGGAACTATCCACTCAAAGAGGTAATTTAAATAATAGAACACTGAATGATAATCTGCCTCTGCTATTGACTATTAAAGATTACACTTTTCAATTTAGATGAAAAATGCAGTGATGAGGAGTCATTTCTAAAATCTGGTCCCATAAAGTTGGCACAACTTGGAACAATCCCATTAAGTGATTTTCTCCTTAGTTCCTGTTACAAAACGTATAGAGTTTGTTAGCCTTTTTTTTTTTAATCTGTCTATACAATCCCATCTTTTTCAGTGGTTTTATATATAAGTGGGAGAATCTCTGTAGCTGAACAAATTATGAATGAGGAACAGAATATGTCTGTATCTGGAAGAGGTCTATCAAGTCACCCTGGTCAAGACATCTTCCTGACCCCCATTTCCACTATTCATTAAATTAAGTTAATTATACCAAATTTCCTTGTCAGGTGCCTGGCACTGCCATATAAAAGACTGTTATTATTACACTTGCATCCCTTCTGGATCTAAGAATAAAAAGCCCAGCATTATTGCCTCTATATATTACTCCCTACCAAATATGGAGCAGATGTTGCAATAGTAAATACCACACAATGTGGAAATTAACTTTTAGTTATAATAAAAACTTTGCTCATTCTCCTACCAAGATTTTTTTTCCAAACTTTCCAAGAACAGGGGATGTGACTAATTTTAGATCATATTTAGAGCACCCTGATCAAAGTGAAGTTAACTTCTGCCTCACTGCTGAGTTTCCTTGCTAAAAGCCTGCTGTGGGCAAACAGAGGAGGATGCAAGAGTCTTATGGGCCAGACGTGCTTCACGAATGGCCAGTTAGATCACTTCAAGAGAAGAGGAGTGCTGAAGGTTGGATGCTGATCTCAGGACCAGTTCAGCTTCATGCTACAATTACCAGAACAATATTACAAATGGATTCCACATTTCCAAGAAATTCCCAAGATAAATGACAAATCGGATGAGCGAGAACAACCACTTTGAATAATGGACTATTTTTGACCTGGACCTAATGATTTATGCATTCAAGGCTCAAAGTTTCCCCTTCTGGTTAAAGAACAACAAGAAAACATGTAAATGAAGGCACAGGAGGAGTTCTGCAGGGAGAGACACTGGCAGCATGGCCAGCTCTGCATGCTGAGCTAAATGGAGCTCAAACTCTAATATAAGCCAGTGGGCAATGTCAAAGGGAACAAGAGGAAAAACAGAAGTAAACAATGATGAAAACTATATGTTCTGTATTTCCCAACATGCCTGTCAAAACAATCCCATAAATTGATCCATTTTGGTAGCAAAAATTCTGATGCAGTTATACAGATGGCTTGATTGCTGGTGTTTGCCAAGCCTGCTCTCAGCCTGAGGAGAGCAACATGTAGTTCAATGTTATTCTGAGGTTATGTCAGTCTCACAAGCAGTTGCTCTCATTTGCTTTCCCTCCTTCTAATTGCCAAGAGTCTTTGGAAACCCACTTACTGGACTCAGAAATGCCCCCTTAGTGCCATCATTGAAATTCTGTATTGTCTTTACCAGACTGTACCCAGTGCCCTTCCAACACTCTGTTTAGCAATTGTAATGCAGCACTATAATGGACATCCAGTCAGCCCTGTCAGATTAGTTCAATTGAATCGTTTTCTGCAAAAATGAAGAATAATCTACAGTACAGAAATAGGCCTGACATTGGGAATTGCATTCTTTAAACCTAAATGTCAGTCTAATCTCCAGTAAAATCTTAAGTAAGGTAGGGTTTGATACACCCAAAATTTGCTTAAATCAGAACACAGGCAATGAAGGATAATTTGTCCATTTTCAACAGTGCTGAGCACCACACTAAAATTGCAAGGCATTTCTTTGCAGCCTGAAAGTTCCCTGAACGCTTAGCTACAGTCCTCCTGGCAGGATCAGTAAGTGTTTTCTGAGGGGGTAAATGCCACTCACACCCAGCCTATCTTTTGTGATCCAAACTCAACACAGTCACATCTCCACTCCATTTATTTACCCTGGAGAATGTCCCAAAGTTTGGCTACACCTGAGTTCAGCTTGAATAGTATTAAATAGCCATCTAAATCAGAGGATGAAGTAGAGCTTGAACCCAGCTTGAACCTTGAACTTTTAGGGAGGAGACATTTTATTTAGACTAATGTTTGCTTTAAACAAACTTTATTTAACATGCTCAAAACCTCTTTGGACCAGCAGTTTTCCTTACTCCTGAGTGCAGCAAGAGTCATGTTCTGTCTTGCACATTATGCATCTTCCTCTTTTGCTTTTAGGCCTGAACATAAAGCACTGGGCCATCAACAGGACGATGGACAGTGCTATCACTCACATCTGGTACATAGAGCACTCTCCTCAGGTGTGGGAGTTAAAACTGCTCAGACCAACTTCAGTAAGATCTCCTCCATCTGCTGCTTCACTTTCCAACCCTGCAGTAATGACAAGCAGAAGATACTAGACATAGTGCTTGTCAGCAGAGGAGCACCAGGCACACTGGATCCCAGAACATCCTGCTTGTTTGGCATGTCTCAATGAAACAGAGAGGTCCTTTGCAGTCTGGGCTGTCTTCTGGAGTCTTCAAAAGTCTCTTCTAATCAGTGGAAGAAAAAAGATGCCTAACCTGCCTGTGTGGGTATGTCTTCATCTGTCTCTGAGGGAGCTCAGTGATGTGAAATGAAGTGGATGACATCCTCGGGGAATATGCACAGCATCCAGCAGCTGTAAGTTTGGAACCTAAATGAGGCACTCTGGCTTTTACTCTAAATTCTGAAACAACCACATTTCAGCTTTAAACCTAGAAAGGTCCTTTAAAGGGAAAAGTTACTAAACACATGGATAACAAGACACACCAAAAGCTCTTGAAAACAGAAGCTGAATGGATTAAATGTGTTGAAAAATTTAATTTCAGAAACCAATTTTTCTTAAACGATGAGAGTTATACACAGGTCAAAGTGCTGGGTTAGACCTATAAGATTCTTTCTCATTTGGTTCTTTAATCCCCTGATTCACATGTTAGCAAAAAAAAATTCTACCAGAAGACCTAGTCTGACAATTGCCTGGATGGATTCATCAAAGATCAGTGACTTCTAGTGGTGGTGCTTACCTGATCTGAGGTTTGATCTGAAAAATATAATTTTGTTGGTCCTGCTGACCTCTATATTTATTTTGAGTGTTTAAGATTTTTTAACAGTCATTCACTTAGTGAACACAAATAAGAACTTCTTTCATGTCAAAGATCGCTTTTTAGTATTGATGAGAGTAATTTTTTCCCATCTAGTCTTTTTAAATACTGAATTGTAAGAAATATGCTTTCCATGGTTTAAAATAATTATTTAAGGATGTTCCACCCGTCCATTTCCCAATAATGTCTCTGTTTTGACTGACATCAAACTGGCACCCTCTCATTTACAGGGTAACAGTCTGTAACAGTACCACTTTCTTAGTGCAGCACAGTCTCCTTAGCACTGAAGATAAAAAGCTAAACATAAAAAAAAAAAAGTTCAAAAATATGGGTCTGGAATACCATCTGGAATGCTTTAGAGAGTCAAATAGAGTCCACCCTTAGGATTAATAATGTTCAGGACTAGTTTTCTCTGGCTGCTAAAACCACTTGGCAGCAGTGTGGACATTGACTGGGTACAGGCAAACTCCCGGCTCATGGGAGGCTGGGGAGAGGAGCCTGGGGAGAGCAGCCTGGCCTGCTCCAGCACAGGCTGTCACCCTCCCTCCATGCCTGGAAAAGAACATGTATGTTTGTCACAGGGCTCAGGCTGAGCAACAAGAGTCTGAGGTGTCCAAAGCAGCTTCTTTGGTATGACTTAGGAGAGTTGCTAGGAACTGTCTCTTTGCTAATTACTTGCTCTAATGAATACAAAGTATTCAGTCCAGCAGAGGGGGGCGGTTGTAACAGGTCAAAGCAGCTTCATCATTTTTAACTTCCCACTTTCATGGGCCAGTGTCAGGCTTGATTTTTTTTCCACCATATCTCCATTCTGAGGGCACTGCTTGGCAAGGAGAAGCAGAGGAGCCAGAATGCCAGGACTTGGGTGCTGCCTCTCTGTGGGCAAGGGGCTGGTGCCCATCAGCTATGACTGCTTTGCCTGCTAAAAGCAGTCAGGAGAAAAGGGTAGAGTGGGAAAGCAACTTCCATTTCCTGCTGCTGGGACAAAGAAGGCACGGGAAGAGCAGTGCTGAAGGAAGCACATCCCCAGGACAGCCTAAAGATAGGTCCAAAGAAATAAAGTCCAAGAAAATTCAGGAAAAGTTCTGCAGGAGGGTGAGAGAAGTAGACAGATATGCCTCTGAAAGGACAACCTGAGGAGCAGTCTATCCTGGGAAAAACAATGCTCTGACAAACAAAACCCATGGGTTCTTTAATTTTTGTTGTTTGTTTTTTTGTCTTGGACACTGTCGTGTTTACACTGCTAACAATCAAGAACGAAAGATGTAAAGATGTTAAAAAAGTTGTTCAGTAACAGTATTCAAAAAACTGTATTTCCTCAATTCCGTGAGTGAACACTCAAAAGGTGTGAGGGTTGTTACGAGATTGGCTGTATTTAAGGCAGTTGCCCGAAGTCCAGTCAAAAAGTGACAGTCCAGTCCAGTGACAAAACATCCATCTATCTATCTATCTATCTATCTATCTATCTATCTATCTATCTATCTATCTATTTTTCTATCTGTCTATTTATCTAATCTATCTCTAGCCCAACTAGAAACACCTGACCAAATAAATAAGAATATCATACAGGAGAAAACCAGAGTCCAGCTGGTTCATCTTCTGACTCCAGAGGTCTGGAATGGTGCCATTTTACCCTTACATGAAGCTCAGGTTTAATCAAACCTTAGCCATGCCCTTTCCCTGTGCACCATGTGCACTGCAGCCCAGGCAAAGAACAGATACCATGAGTTCCTCTTGCCTTATACCCTGCAGCAAGAATATTCCTTCTGAAAATAAGTAAGGTTATGGTGTAATTCTACAAACAATTAGTTAATGTGATAATGTGTATGTTCAATTCTTATTAAAATCTCTCTTTTTTAAAAATCTCCTGCTGAACTCTTGACCTCAGGGATATGTATTAGACTAGTTTGGGAAATGGGCCACCACCTTCCGGATTTGCATGCCTTGTTCTAAATTTTCAAGTCTGAAAATAAGTGCCACCATACCAAGGGCAGGATTCATCTTTATAAATACAGCAAATCTCTTCAAATTTTCCACAGCCTCAGAGCACAGACTATGAGGAGTTTTAAGAATACCTTTTTTCTTTCTTTTTTTTTCCCAAAATACTAATTTTGTTAATGTCTATTATTCTGTCACACTTATTCCAGCTGAATTTCATCTACCATTGTGCTCCTTAATCCCTCAATGTATTTAAATCCATCTGGAATTTTTCTAAATCCTCCACAGTTCTTCCTAACAGAGACAATTTGCCGATGGGGTACCACTAATCTCTCTACATGCTGAGAAGCAGCAGTTCATGACGAATCTTCCTCCCCTATCTCATAACCAGTTCTTAATCCGCAGTGACACCCTGGCCTTTGCTCTGTGACTCACTCTCCTTAAAGTCAGTATGAAGAGCATCCCATTTATCTCCTGTTGATTTGAAGGGTAGGTACAACTTGCGGTTTTGCTGCAACAGCAGCTTTTCTCCTGGGAGAGTCTCATGTATCCCAACAGAAGGTGCTTCAGGCCTGAGGGTCTTCCATGTGTAGTGCTGCCAAGATAGAGAGGAGAGGGTCCCTGGCACTGCCTCCTGGAGGCACAGGCTCAGTGGCCCTCAGATATGAATAGCCAGGACTTAAAATGTGTAGCTTAAAATAGTAGCTAATCATTGATGTTGTCTCAGAGTCAGTGATGACAGCACTTCTCCATCTCAGAGAAACTGTAAATGATTCTAGGAAAGCTTGTGTTTTAAGGATACAGTTTAATTCTTTTGGATTTCTCTTTTTTTTCACCCTTTTTTTTCTGCTAAGATTAGTAAATATTTTAACAATCCACATAATGGGAAAACTCAGCTACTGAAGTATGAAATAGGTTGATGCAAAGCTTTTTGTGTGCAAATTTCAGTAGTAACAGAGCTGTGGGACAGCTGGTGATGCTATTGCAATAAACAGATGCAGCTTTACCAAAGCTCCACAAGAGATTTTCACTCCCATCTTTCCACTGACTCCTGTCTCCTGGGAATTGGCTTCACGGCACTTTTTAGCACACCATCACCACTGCTCTCTGACCTGAAAGATCATTTACCAAAACCGCCTCTTTTAACTGCTACTGCCAACATTTGAGCCACATTGCCCCACAGTACAAAGGAAAGATGTTGCATTTGCCTGAGGAGGGAATAAATGGGAGTATGTTGTCATCCACACCTGCCCCGTGGATGGAGAGAGAGTCCTGCCTTAGGTAGCACATAGCATGTTATGGAAGAGACAACACAGTGACTCCACTCTGCCATTCTCATCAGGTTGGCAACCATCAGTACAAAGCTGTTGAATCCAGCCTTCTCCAACTCCTACTCCCCCTTTTCTAGACACAAAGGAAGCCTCAGTTCTCACAAGAAAGATGCATATCATCCCTACAATGGAGAAGAAACTGAGACATTAGGGGGGTTTGCTCCAGGTCATAGAGGAGGTATGTGCCATAGCAAGGACTACTGGGAACATTTTAGCATCAAAGTAATTTATGGTGTTGCCATTAAATTATTTCTCAGCCTACCAAGCTTAAAAAAACATTTAGACACTGAAATTGTATTTATCTCTCTTGCCTGGAAGTGCCCCTGAGAGTAACTCATCTGATAATCTATAATGAAAGTCCTGGGCACTGATGCTTCAAGTCTGTACTGTTCCAGCTGCCTGCCTTGTCTGTCTGAGCTTGAGCTCCTCTGTCCATGCTTCAGTGTAGCTTCATACATCTTGAAGCACACATCCCCAGTGAGGGCTTAGAGAAGGAATGTATTTCATGGATTTATTCTAGTTTGAACATGGTTTATGTCTTACATAAGTTAAAAAATTATTAATTTTGTAAATGGTTCCCATTCATCCAGAATTCATGAGAGCAACCAAATAACTTTTGAGCACAGAGCTATTCACCAGATTGTTTGAGAGCTGCCTGACTTCACACCACTGTTATCGTAATCATTTTAAGGACACTGCAATTTTATTGCATTGGGCTGCACTTTTGTTTTTCTATGCTTGTTTCCTCAAAGGCTTTATTAGCCATAAAACCCTTTTAAGCTCACTTCTTTTTTGACAGCTCAGCAAATTCACACTTTCTGTAATTTTTTCCCTCTTCCCACCACCAGTAAGTGTGAATTTAAACCTCTTAATACAGACAGATTCAAGTCCAGACCAATTTGTAACACAAATGACACTTGCTAAAAATCAATGGCAGTGGTCAGGCTATGAAGGTCAGAAGAGATAACAGCATCATGGAAACATAAGAGTGAGAGAGAATTTGGGAAGGATCAACCCTCTGGAGTTATAATGGAAGTGTGACACTGTGCCAGCCTGTACTTGCATTACTTTGAACGTGCACTACCTCCAGCTGTGTTAATAGCAACAAATTCATACAGATGGTCTGTCGCCAGAAGCACAGAAATAATGGCAATAATCTGTGCCATAATTGTGATGCCCTCCCTTCTGAGGCTGAAATGGACCCCACCGAAGTACTCCCTAATGCATTTTAAGCTGAATGCTGGAAACAGCTTTGGAGTTCACTCTTCGTGCACCCTGAATCTCTGAGGCCAAAAAGCCTTGAAAACTAAACTGTTCTTTTGTATCAAATTACTCCTTCATAAAAGTAATTAATAAATGAGATTGAGGACAACTGAAGCTACACATTTTAATGCACTTTTCATTCTTTCCCTTCCTTCAAATTACTCATCTTCCTTCAAGGCAGCATAAAGCCCAGACCAATTTATAATGCAAATGGTTTGAATTAAACATTACAAATATCCAACATTATAGTGTTAAAAGAAAGAAGTAAAGAAATCCAAATATTAGTTGATAAGGGAACTAGAGCACCTCCCCTGTGAAGACAGTCTGAGGTAGTTGGGCATGTTCAGCCTGGAGAAGAGAATGTTTTGTGGAGACTACACAGCAGCCTTCCAGTGTCTGAAGGAAATCAGAAAGGGGCTCTGCATCAGGAGCTGCAGGGACAGAACAAGGGGGAATGGCTTCAAATTGAAGGAGATATGGTTTAGATTAGATGTTAGGAGGAAAGTCTTTACTCTGAGAGTGGTGAGGCACTGGAATGGGTTGCCCAGAGCAGCTGTGGCCACCCCATCCCTGCCAGTGTTCAAGGCCAGTTTGGATGGGGTTTTGAGCAACCTGGTCTAGTGGAAGGTGTCCCAGTCCATGGCAGAGGGGTTGGAACAAGATGATTTCCAAGGTCCCTTCCAATGCAAACTATTCTATGATTTTATGATTTCTACCAGAGATCCAAACTTTAAAGATTTTTAAACTGACTTTTTATAAAAATAATTCTACACGCTACTAAGAAATTAAATTTCTTTTGATAGCAGATCTAGTGTTTAGATTGACATAACTTCTTCAAACAAGTGCCAACTGAAAGGCAGAATTTCTACTCAAAAGAGAATATAAAATGTTTTCTCAGTTCCAATTTATTCTGTGTGCTCTTAATTAGTCCTCACTTATTTTCTACTTATGAAATTACGTCATTCTAATTTTCAGTGGTCAACCATTTACATTTTATACATATTATCTGAGCTAAGAAACTCCAGAAACAAGGCAGGCATGAAAATGAAATGGTGGCCTTTTTATATCTGAGCTTTCCCAAGACTGAGCAGAACAGCACTGATGAAAAGGTACTATCAGATAATAGACTGCATTGTACTTCAGTACGCTGCATTCCCAGGAATCCTGATCTTTGGCTTTTTTCTTCTCACTCATTTCAGAAGTTTAAAATTCATCCCTGTTTCATAATGACCTGGATGGTAATTAACCCAAAGCCATTGTGATATGCTAGAAGTATTGACCATATGGTATTGTGAGATCTTGCAGCATCTCAGGGTTTGAACAACTACCACTGTTTATAAAAACAAAGCACAGCCCCACCCCTAATCTGGGGTTATGTAATGTGCAGTTCTGTGGCCTGGAGTCAGCAGAGTCACCTGAACCTGCTCACGGAGGGGTTGTGGAGTACCTGCTCTCCCAAAGACCTGGCCTGTGAGACCCAAAAGAGGAGTGCTAAAGTGGCACAGAAGGCATGGAAAGACAGAAATGAGAGTGTCTGGTCTGGGAAACTACACAAATAGCCACTTCTGTTCATCTAAGTGGAGAGATACAAATGTGAGGGAGTCCTTGTGGCACCACTGGGGACTCCAGGCACACTCCCACAATTACCCATTGCCTTTCATCAGCTCAGGGGGCAGGAGCAGTTCCCTGTCATTACTGTCCTTAGTGCAACACATGGGCTGGTCACCAGCTACAATAATTAAAATATTGTCTCTCTATGTTCCTCTAGAAGTAAAAATGCAGAGGTGGTCCCAATGGAAAGAAGAGGAAAACATCGGGGAACATGAATCCCTTTGAGGAGGGAAAGATGGGCACTCAAACAAACTCTTCCCTTGCAAAGTTATCTACAAGAGCAGGTGAGAATCATGTTCTATCACAAAGTGTTCCAACAGATTTTGAAAGCACAAAAGCTAAAGGCAACTGAAGTAGAACAGATTATCATATTATCTCTGTACACATAACAGTAACAAATTCAAAATATACAAAGCTGAACTCTTGCATTAAAAAAAATCAACCAAACAAACGCCAGTGTTCATTGCTCTCTGTGGCAAGGCCACATTGACTGCCACTTTTCTGTTATTTTCTGGGGGATTAAGAAGAAGCATGAAGTATCATTTTCCCATGGGAATATATGTCAAAATTAAGGCAGTGAAGAAGTAATGTGGGGGACATGATCTCTGTCACTTACTAAGTACCACAAGAAAACTGAAGAATTATGGATGGAAAAAGATTTCATGTCTAGAAAACTCCAGCAATCATGAATAATTACGTGCGAAGAGTTAGCAACAGAAGATTCTAGAAATATGTCTCTACCAGTTCTGGTGCTGAGACACACCAACCAAATTTTTTCTGCTGGATAATTTCATAGACAAGGATTTTCCAGGTGTATCATTCAGATAGGGATCAAGCTGTGTTGTCAGAAGCAAAATCTTGGGCTTTAAGTTTAATGATGGACATTCATAGAACTTATTTATACAGGAACATGACAAAGTGAGAAACAAAAATTTTACCTTTAACTTCTTTTTTAATGTCAGTAATGCTGTCCCTTGCTGATTTTAACAGACTTCAGTAGCAACAGATTTTCTCTTTTATCTATTTTTATAATAATTTTTAGTTTTTAAAGCTAGTTGTAGGAGTTACTTGAAGAACACGCACAAATCTCTTTCCCTTGACAAAGGGGCACTTGTAGGTAGAATAACAACTTCCAAAAGGACAGTGGAATATATAGAGAAGGTCAAATTAGTGTTTCTTTTTGTATATATGTATTAAAGGACAAGAACATTTTGTTATTATTTTCTAAAAATAGCTGAAAAGCCTCTTGGAATACAAAAACTCAGCTTCTAAGAAACATCAAGTCCTTCCAGAAAACTAAGAACAATAAAACATATCAGACCTGTTTCATTGCTGTAGGTCTTGTGATTCATTTTTCCTATTTATTTTAAATTAAATTTTTAAATGCAATTAAAATATTTCCACCTGGTAAGGGAAACAAATAATGAAGATCATAAGAAGACAATTCTTTAATGACCTGCATAGGAAAACAGAAAACTTGGGGAATAAACCAAGATTCTGTACAACTCAGCTTCAGGGTCCTAACCTGAACACCATCCTGAGGAAAGTAATCATTATATGCAAAGCAGTATCATTTATCACATTTGTAAAGGTGGAGAAGTAATATCAAGCCTTTGGAATTAACCTAACCCTTCAGCACACTAAATGGGTCAGACTAATCATATTCCATAGCAATTGATACTATAAACACAAGCTCCATTTTCAGCTTTTTCACAGCACCTAAGCAGAATGCAAGCTACTCAAATTAAATGCACAGACATGTGTGTAGGATCCAGCTCAGCTAACAAGTTGTGAGCAGATCTATAGCCCATGTAATTTTACATAGACAGTCTGGAATTGAGAGTTAACATAAGACAAAACATTAACTATCCAGGAATTGCATAATACAACAATACCACCAGTTGGCTCACAAGCTAAGAGAGCTGCCATGAGCTGCCTGGGATCTAGACTGGGATCTACTATCTATATGAAACACTGCAAGCACATGTATTCTGATAAATCACAAAACAGGATAGGTTCCACTGCATTGGGTGTCCAAGCATGGCTTCAGACAAGCTTGAAAGACTGTGATAAGCAGTGAAAAGAGATGAACTTTCAAACCAGGATTTTTCTCAGTACATTTAAGTCTTGGTGCTCATTCTCATGTTTGGGAAATTGCATGCCAGCGTGGCCAGTTAAACTGCTGGGCACGCAGCAGCTTACATTTAAGTTTACTGGAGGTGGTAAGAACTACCTGCTCTGGAAAGTCAAACTTTGGGTTTCCTCATGAGGCACTCAGGAGACTAAACACTGTGTAAATGTTTGGATTGTGGGATCTAAGCCCTCTATTTTAGAGCAAATATTGCTAAACAAATGAGAGCGTTGGCATTTTTCAAAACACAAAAATTTTCCAAACTTGAAGGACTAGAATTTCAGACAATAGGAAGAGCTCTTTTGTCCAAAGGCAAAGACCTCTCTATTTCACAGCTCACACTGATGCATCCCCACCATAACAAAGAGCTATTTTATAACGATGGTCAAAGTAGAATACAAATGAAAATAATATCCTGTAGACAACTTTCTTTAAAAATAAGATTACTTTGGAATTTCAGAGTTAAAATTAGTAAACCAGTTCAAAGCAATTACACTGAGAAAAAGAAAAACCTCTCTCACACAAATCCTACAGTGGTAGAATAGCAATTTTTTGAAGGAGAAAAGAGTAAACAAAGTAAATCACCAATTTGATTGGTTTCTCAGCATAATGAAGTGCTGAAGCAGCACAGTGGTGGATTTGCTGAACAATTTTCTACACCAAAACTGTCAATTCATTCCAAAGCTTAGTACTGATGGATATTATGGATTGGTATGGATTGCACTGCTCCAACCATCTGAAAGGTCACTTGACAAACACAGCAGGAGTGACCTATTGTTCTTGCCATTGACAATCAGACTGCCATTTTGGCAAGTCCTTAAAAGTATCACAAATCTTTTCTTCAAGTACTAGATGGAAATGTTTATCTTTGGTTTGGGGCACAATTAAATGCTGGCATTTTAGCAATCTTAGTATCTCCTATGGATCATACTTGGAAAGCCTCAGAAGCTAATAGTGAATGAATTGCCCCTGAAATGTCAACTATACCACCGATGAGAAACACCTTTAGGTTGGAAAAGACCTCTAGGATGGTCAAGTCTATTAACCAGCACTGCCAAGTCCACCACTAAACCATGTCCCGAAGTGACACATCTTTTAAATACTTCCCTGGGCAGCCTGTTCCAATGCTTG
>JAOXXN010000395.1:8451625-8462993 GCA_026770055.1 Myrmophylax atrothorax
AATGCTTGGCAACCCTTCATGTGAAGAACTCCTTCCAAACCTTCTTGTAGATGGGGCTCCATTTGCTGACTTTCAGTCAGCTGGGACCTCCCCAGTTAGCCAGGACTGCTGGTAAATGATGGAAAGTGGCTCAATGAGCACTTTGTCCAGCTCATTTTGTACTCCTGGGTAAATCCCATCCAGCCACAGGGGATTATCTGTGTCTAACTGGTGTAGCAGGTTGCTGATCATTTCCTAATGCATTATGGAGGCTCCACTCTGCTCCCCATTCCTGTCCTTCCAGCTCAGGGTGTTGGAGAACAACTGCTTTTACTAAAGGCTGAGGCAAAGAAGGCATTAAATACCTCAGCCTTTCCCTCATCCTTTGTAACTGTGTTTCCCCCAATATCCAGTCAAGGATGGACTTCTTTCACTTTAGCTATCTAAAAGCGTCTTGTCCAAAAGTTACTAAAATTATAATAATCTAGTAATAAAATAGTACTTTTTGTCTTTCTCCTACTGAAAATGGTAAAGAGGCTGAACAAAACTATGCTAAATTATATTTGTGTATATGGAGTCCTCTAGAACTAAGAACATTTGGATAAATGATCTTCTTCAGCAAGTTTCATTGAATAATAGCACACATAACTCAGGGAAAACCCATCAGTGGGAGACTAGCTAGGAAGAAAACCAGATAAGATGACACAGTGAAGAATCTCCAGGTTGTGAACACTGAAATTCAGAACATTTCCCACTACACAGAGCTCTGAAAGCTCTAAGCTTTACAGGATTTATGAGCCAAATAAAGTCTGGATGGTCAAAGGAGATGGTGTCATTAAGGTACTCTTGGGTATAAAGGAGCATTCCAGATTGATGTGAGTTAAAAGAGCTGGGGGAAGTAATGCTGAGCTGGGGAAAAACTGGCTTATACTCCTTCACATAACATTCACAGGCAGCAACCAAGAGGTGTGTTAAACTAGAATATTCCATCAGTTTCTGCTCTGTATCTCATATGCAGCCACATGCATTTCAAAGCAGCACAGCATAGTAAAAACGTGAATCCTCCCTGATCCTATTGCCTTCAATCCCACTGATAAGTTTGAGAAAGTCAAAAGAATCAATACATGTTAAATTTCCTATCCCAGCTTCTCTATGATGCTGGGCAGTGAATTGTAAACTCATCCTAGAAATTCCTAATTTCTCACAGAAAATGAGTCAGGAGCACTAACCAAAGTATAACATTGTTCTCATAGGAGGTAAAAGTGCCTACATAGTTCTAAAAATCCTAATGTTCCCATAATGAACTGTGTATCACTAAGGGGCTAAAGTTGTCTTTTGAAAGGGTAGTATTAAATGTCAACTTCATTACTGACATGACCTGAAATCATTAGGTCTTTCTTTCTAAACTAGCTTCATATGTCATGTTTGGATTCCTATATGTGTTATTTTCAGATCAAAATGAATCCACAGAGAAAATATTGTGCTTTATTATTGTGTGTCATTCTTTAAAAGAATGACTCAGGCATTGATATTTAGACTACTTTCAAGTCAAATATTTAAAGCCTGCATCCTAACCATAAGCACACTTACTGACATATTGGAAGGTCACTGCAACATGAGAAGATAGAGAGAGGTCTAAGCAAAAGACCTACAAACTTAATATCATCTGCAAGGGAGGAAAGGCAACTGCAGGAAAACAGAACTGTTTTCTTGTATTTTCATCAAAGTGCTGAAAAGGGTCCAAACAGTTTCAGATGTATTAAAAATCAGGCCTGTGGCATTTTCCTCCTGTACATTCATATTTCATTAGGTGCATTGACTTTATATTTTCTCCAGTTAAAAATGCCATTCAAATTGGCTGCTGTACTTACTCTTTCACTGTCACAATGTAGCCGTATTCTTTCTCCTCAGACGACTTCACTTCAAGTTCTAAGCCTCGTCCCGTATTTTTCTGAGGCTTTGCATAGGAGTTTCCATCCTGCAGGAAAGCATTCTTGACCCAGGAGCTGGTCTTGCTCGGGTCTGTGGAGTCAGACTCACTGTTCTCTGCAGCTGTCAGCTCCCGTGAGAAAGTCTCGCTTTTTACATTTTCTACTCCAGCATTTATTTCTTCTGAGGAAGAAGAGTCAGTTGCTTCAGATTTCTTGGTTTCTGTCTTAGTAGATTCTTCAGGGTCTTTGGGCATATTTTCAGGTAACGCGTTCTCATTCAAGAATTTAATTAGTTTTGCAGTGTTCTCCTATATCAAAAGAATAACATTGCTTTTAAAACTAAACACAGGAATGTTATACTGAACCAAACCTGTATTCAATCTTTCAAACTCTAATTGATATGGTAAAGTCTACTCATACAACTGTTGCATGGTCATTTTCTTAATTGCTATAAGAGGCCAGACTATGTTAAGAACACAATGTTCATTCAGTAATAATAAAAAAAGCATTAAACTATCCCACTATATTTTCCCACTAGTTTTCATGTGTCTGAGTGTTTGAGTATGGATGAAAATGACACTTTATTACCAGCTAAGTTAATGAAAACAAGAAAGAATAGAAGTATCCATCAATATGCCTTTGTGTTGGGCCTGGAAACACACATACTTCTTGGGTCCCACCAGTTATAACACAGGTAAGGGAACAGATATTATATGACCAATTCTATTTTTCTTACTCTCTAGGAGGGTGACAAACTGTATGTGAGTGTTCCAATACACATATGATCTACAGAAAAAATTCTGTCTAACAAATCAAAACAATAAATGAGCAAAAGTCGAAACACGTGCCTGGAACAATTCATTAGCCAGTGTCATTACATAACTGTATTGCAGCCAAGCATTTGGGAGGAAATGGTGGTTAATGGGCATTTTGTGCTCTGTGTCACAATATATTCTATTCTATTACATCCCCTATTCAAACTGCCACTAAGAAATCTATATATGGGATCCTCTGTAAGTCTCTTGTGAATACAGCACTTTATTCCATGAATCTCATGGGGGTGGTTAAAGCTCCTGCCACATTGTTCATATGTGTATTTTCCTTGCTTGGTAGAAGGGTTGAAGATATTTTACTGTGAACACAAGAGGATTTCCCCATTTATGAGTCTTGGAGTATTAGCTTTTGATAGAGTATGTAGTAGAAGTTTCACACAGTTTTTAGAAATATGCTTTTGACATTTTTCTGCTTCATGAAACACAGAGAAGGGAAGATGATTATACCTCAGGAATGGCTGAACACTGGACAGAAGTCCATAGGATACGATTCAAAGCTCAGGAGGACTGTAAAAGTAATCTGGATGAAAATGCTAAATTTGATGTTACTAGCTAGGGTACAAGATATAATGCCTAGAGCTTTTGAAATACCTCTGACAGTCAATGAATTAATGGTAACTCATAACACTGAACAGCACATCACATGAAATACAGCCTGCCCCATCCCACCACATGCCCTCAGAGGGAATGTGTTTACTTCTGAAAATCAGTGAGATTACCTGAGAAGGATGTTTACATTCCCCAGAACTAAGAGCCAAAGGACAGGGAAAAGAAGAGTGTTTTCAAGAACACCTCAATACTCAAAATTTACCAGCTTGAGGAAAAGCCTGAATTTGTCTGAACTTTGTAAATCTGTTATGAATTCTCTCTATTTACAAATTAAAGGCAGGCAAAAAAAGGACTTGATTTTTCTGAACAGCAAAACTAAATTTGGGTCAGATTTAAATAAATGTTTATTTGATATTTCAATCCCTCAACAGCAGCTTGCCTATTTGTGATATTGAATCATAGCCACAGAAAACACAGAACAAGTCTTATATTTCAGAATTGTGGTTTTGACCTTCAATGCATAAAACCCTTATAGTCTGAGATGAAACACTTGTTTTGTTAAAATACTGTTACTCTACCTCTTTATCAGTTCTTGTACTGGCTTCATGTGCTCCACTGTCTGTAGGATACAAAAAGCAAAAATGTATAGTTATGAAGGGCAAACATTATATACAAAACAAAGACTCTCATAGGCTGCTTTGTGCAGTGGCCTTTTTATGTAATTTAAACATTAAGACATCAAAGCTGAAAGGGCACAGTAAAGAGCACGGTATAATCTGTTATTGTTATTCTAACCCCTCTTCAATAGCAAATTAATGCAAGATCAATAGACAGAGTACTTCAAGAGCCAAAGTAATAGTGTTATTTTGCTAATTAAGTGTCCAATTGCCATATCAGTTTACCAATATCTAGGAAAAAACCCCAACAATAAAATGGCTTTAGCTTGCTGAATGAACATTTAAAGTAAAAAACCCAGAAACATATACATCCCCTCATACATTTTTTGGTGGAAGAAGATGACTTATTTCAAGAGATATCATTCACCAAAACCATGTTACAGTTTAACTACAGTGATGATATTCAGTCACATCCTTAACCTCAGTCAAATAATGCTGGCTTTTGGTTCATGAACTGGGTGTTATTCATCTTTCTCAGCATGATTCAGTTCGCTCCTTTTAATCTACAGAAAGATTTGTCGATGAACATAACTGGAATATCCCAAACTAGTAAGGATTTCAGTATATCACCACGAAAAAAGACAGTAGGTTAAAATGACTGTTTATGCCTTACAGTACACATTTCTGGTGTCCTAGATATTATAACATTCCTAAAATAGAGAGCAGATGAGTGGTAACAAGTCCCACTGCGGAATCCACTCATTAATGGCAATTACTGTAGCTTCTGAATCTGCATCACCAGCAAAGTATGTGAGCGGACAGAAGCAAATAACCATAATAACACTTCTTATTCCCCAAGCACAAAAGGGAACAAGTGGTTTGTGTACCTCCACTTGTCTCAGATTTTCTTCTGCAAGTAATTGTGGCACATTAAACAATGATTACCTGTAAAACATTTTTTCCTCATATTTTGAAATACATCTTGTAATATAATAATTTGCATTATCATTTTGCCTAAACATCTCATTCTCAAGAATGGGAAATTAGACCAAACAGCATAAAGCAATTTGTATTTCAATATAATTGGGAGTGTAGGTTTATCTTGTTTGAGTAGCTTGAAGTGTTCACAAGCAGATTTTTTTTTCTTTTTTTGGTAAAGAACCTGCAGTAAAAAGAAAAGGACAAAGCTAAAATTCTGCAGCCTTTGGGGAAATATAGAGATTTCCCTCTAATCTTCTTTAAAATGGATTTTTAAAAGTCTGGCACTGATGTGAAACAATAGAGGAAAAATTAGGGTACCTGGTTTTTGTTGTACTTAATTCTTATAATTAATACCTGGTATATTAACACTGTTTTCCATTAATCCAGTCTGAACCTCTTCCCTTCCTTGAGCATCTCCTTTCATCATTTGTGCTTGTGTTTTGTCCTCTTTAGTTTTTCCAGCGGCCTTTTCTGTTCCCTCCTGAATGTCAGCACTTTGAATTGCAGTGGCGATGGTATCAGCGATCTCGTCCAGTTCTGTCGAGCTGAGATTCTCCACATTCACTTGGTGCTTCTCCAGGCCCTTCAACACATCCTTAATAAGTGTCTCTGCATCACAAAACAACATAAGCACATGATTTACCTGCACACATGAAACACACGTGCTTATATCAGAAAGTATCTTTCATTTTTCCTAAAAGATAGCTTTTCCTTCATGGAGAGCATCTGTTCTCTAAAGGAGGGCATGCACTTCCATGCTGCATTAAATGGATGTTAAAGTTTATGACAAGGTGAATGTGTCTCAGGACTGAGGGATGTATGCCACTACAACCCAGCAAGTTGTCCTAGAGAGGGGGCATAAAATTACCACTTTTTCCTTACAAGAAGAGCATTGTTTCCTTGTCTAAACTGACTCAAAACACTGAAGACAAGTGTTAAGGCAGCTTAATTTTTTTTGGCTGCAAAACAGTACAAACAACACTACTGTTTCTTACAGATCAGGCTTCTTTGTTGATTTGCTTTTTACAAGATAAAATAGCTATACAGAGTTCTGGTAAAAAAAAAAAGGTCAGATATTTTGTCCTTCAATCAAAAAGCTCCAATTCAGTTAGAAGGGGATGTAGATAAATGTCCATTACGTAGATATGTAAAGGACAAACCTTCTAAGTTGTCCTGATTTCTCTTGAAACATATGTATTTTGTCGAATATATATAAAAACAGGGGAAAATACTGATGTAAGAAGCACTAAAAAACGGACTTTTTCACAGCAGAGGACGAAGAACTGGATAGAGACCAGGAAAGAAGTATTAGTTAAGAGAATCTTCTGCTCCAGGGAGCAGGGAGTAAAACATCTCTGATTTTGCAGGGAGACAAGCATCAAGGATTATTTGCCATCTGGAAAAAGAGGCCAAGATCTGTCATTTTTTAGACCCCTCAGTGTTAACTGAAGAGGTCAGAGCCTGCAGCTAACCATCAGCTTCCCAATGCCATCTCATGGCAAAAATCAAGTTCCTCCAACCAGATCCATAATTCAACAACCCAACTAATGCCATTTTCCCACAAATAATAGGTCCATACAAACCAAAAAATACTTAAGCAGCTAAAATAATAGGTATGCTGCGAGTCAAAGAGCTCGTTGACACATGGGGAAAGTGATTCTGATGTCCATTCTGTTCCAGGTGAAATGGAAACATCTTTCCAATAATCCACCATGATGTTCCTACAAAATTGTACTGATGTAATTATAAAATTCAGCTGAGGTTGTGAGCTGTGAACTTTTGAAATTTACTTAATAAAAGCTTATTTTTAAGCACCCTTACATGCAACTATCAACAAAAAAGACAGGTTAAATCTGTTATGTTACTTCACTGTGACAGCCTGCAAAATTTTGGTACTGTACTGAAATAGCAGAGTGTTTGTACAGGAAAGTAAATGCTCAGTAACAAGAGTCAAAGACAAACTCACAGTCTGTGACAAACTCTTTCAGCCAAAATATTTGGAGGCAGCAAAATTAATATGGAAGTTTGATGGAAACTTAGAAGCACTTCAGAGAAAACTTTGAACACTTTCCATATTTTCTTTTACTGTATCGATCTCCATTATGAATTTAATAATAAAAATACAATGATCAAATAATTTAGTTTAGGAAGTTAATCTACAAGAGCAAATTCATCCAAACTGCAAAGTTTTCAACAGAGTTGATCAACCTGTGTTCAAAAAACTTCTCCAAGAAGCACAACAGCTACCTGGCAGATGGCCACTTACACATGGTAGCAATGCAGCAAATTAAGCTGTAGGGAAAAATCAGCACTGCCAGATTACCACAGGAGCCTTGTGTCTGCTTAGATATCATTTCTGTTCTTATGTTTTATAGAACTACTGGACAATAACTTGACAGAAAAACCTAAATTATTGAAGCAAAGCTAATAAAGTCAGCAATGAAAAGACAGAATATATGTCAGATCCAAATCAAAACTAAAACTTTACAAATAAAACATCATTTGAAGACAAATCTTGAAAGAGAATTATACTTCAGGACATATATAATTAAAAGAGTTATATTAATGTAACACAACTAGATTTTTGTTTATTTCTTTTGATTCAGAGCCAGCTGTCAAAACCAACTACTGAGCTACTCAACAACATGCAGTCAATGTAGCTTTGTCATTTCCATTCCGTGTCATGTTTCCAAACTCACTTTTCTCTGTACCTATTATCTGAGCCAAGTCTTATCTCTCCAGTCCACTTCCATATGTTCATAGTCAATAAAAAAAAAGTCTTAACCTCAAACAAAATGGGATTGGGGGAACAGAGCAGGGGATAACATGAGAAAAAGAATGGCCACCTGCCCTAATCCAGACAATGCTGACAGGCTCACTGCAGGTCCCCCTGGTTCACTAAAACCTCCAGTATTATACAGAGGAGCCTCCTGTTCCTCTAATGCTGGTGTTCCTGCCCTGGTCATTGACACCTGGGCACAGTTCATCTAATGAACTCCTAAATAGTTGTGTTGACATGAGTAACACTTTGGCATTATATGGTACTTTTAGCACATAATTATATTAAGCATTTAATTTAGGGCCAAAGGCAATAACCAAAGCCAGTAAGTACAAGGAACATCATGTTTTTAGTACAGTAGAGGGGATAGTCACCAGAGTGTCTGTAACAGCCTGGTGAAATGTAGGTCTACAGAAAGAGTCTTGCTAACTTCACGAGGCCACTGATAAAATGTTAATCCATGTCCATGTTAAAAATGGATGTTTCTACTTCTTGTTATGGCACTGGTCCATGTTTGCAATAATTTGCAAATTACTGGATAAGCCTGATACACAAATAAATGTCAGTGCATCTGTTTACAAACACCTTTGGGTAATATGATGAATTTATTAAAATCAGAAAATATTGTTGGAGGAAGACCAAAAAGCAGAGGGATACTGCAATGGCACAGCACTTAAACAGCAAGTGTACTTGAACATGCACATACCTGTGCACAGCTTTTATGCTCTCTCACTGACCCTTTCTAAACAGACTCAGCAATGCTCAGCCATGTTTCACCGGGCTTGTACTGCAACCCAGATCTCTCCCTTAGCTCCAGCTTTCCAGCTGAAGGATCCAAGTTGCCTTTCACAGTTGCCTTGGAACCACGATGCCAGTAAAGGCACGGATATGCTGGATGATGTAATTTTTAATATAAGCTTCACCAGTACAATTCCCTAGTAGGTAACAATAGCACCTTATCAAGAGAAAACAGTTTTTTATTGTACAGCATTCTGATCGTGCCTCATACTCCACTGGCCCAAGTAGCAAAGCCAGTTTGTGTGACCACCCCATGATGTGGCAGCAGTAACTTTGCTAGGAGTCCCCCAGGGTGGTGTGTCTCCCTCAGCCCCATCACCCTCCTGACCACATGTTAGCTGTGCTCAGCAGCTGAGCGCCACACGGAAGGGCGATCCCAGCTTTGCAAGACAGAGGATGTACAAAAATATCTTTCCTCCATAAACATGGGGATTCTCTATTTTTAAAAGACTTCTGAATTACTAATTTTTGACCTTTTCAAAGCAACAGAGAGACACATTGAGTAACATTTAACACACCAAAAATTAGTAGACTAGAACAAACCACATAAAACCAAGCCAAATTCTAAATACGGCTGGTGCAGAAGAGAGACTAACAATTCCAGGATTGCACAGTGACTACAAAGGCAGTACCCACGCACATCACACCACTCCTAGAGCTAACAGCTTCCAAATCTGATAGAAAAATAGCGCCACATTTCCTTCTCTTATATTTCTCCCTCAGGGTGCCTTGTTAGCAGATTTGCCTGCCACTGTTTTGCAGCATTCTCAGGACTAATCTTCTCAGTACCTTCTGGATTGTTCTCCCAGTCCAGTTCCTTTGCCTAAGCCTGTATCAGATGCAGCAGAGAACTGAGCCCCGCACACTTTCCAGATTTGTACCAGTTCTGAAGTTTACAGAGTGCGAGAGAGGAACAATCTGCAAGTGTAAAAAAACCCTGAAGCACCAGAGAGATTGGAGAAAGGTTAAAAGCAGAAGGAGATGTTGGAGTCAGCCTGGGAAATCTGAATCCAAACCAGCATCATTCCAATGGACAGCATTCTGAGCAATGAGCACACTGGGGTCTGTCCTCATCACTTCCTTATAAGAGTATTCGGTGGTTCAAAAATACAAAGGAAACCATACTATTTCCTACTCAAACAATTCATGTTATGTCTATGCAGCATTGAAAAGCAAGTGCAATGGCAGAAGTTCCTATAGGGCATATTATGTATGGGAAGTCAAAGTAGTACAACCCAAGGAATTGTGAAACATGTTATTCCCTGTAAGTGTTAAGCATTTTTTTCCCAGTTGGCTCCTACCAGGAAAGGTGAAGTGGAACAGCTGGAGGATAATGAAACCAGCATGTGCCTAGTTTGTTTTGAGTCTAGCAACAAAATTGTCTAACCTGTGCAAGAGACTTACAGTGCCACCTGGATTTGATTTTACATTATAGTTTGTTCCTTGAAACCTATTATCTCTGGGCACCATACCAAGAATGCTTTCACTTCTGAGCATCCTTTAGATTGCAAGCATTATCTTTTCTCTGCTGCAACTTTGACATTTCTCTGTGTTTGTGTGTGTTTTGTGTTGTTTGTTTTTTGGGGGGGATGTTGTTGGGGTTTTTTTAACAAACAACAAAACAAATCAAAGAATATTACACTTTATGAACGATAACAATTACAAAAGGGTTGTAAAGGAGCACTCTTACACATCCCAAAAATCCAGTGTAACAGATGTAAGGGCTTGACAATGGCTGAGGATCGATTCTTTCATTTTTCAGGCATTCTAAGCCACTGGAATAACATCAATATTTAGATTAGTTTAAAGAAACAACAAAATGAATTAGAATTATAAAGTCTATCAGATTCCCAAGATTCATCTTAGAAAGCAGTGCTCAAAGTGCATCACAGAATCCTGTGGGATGTTGCCCTCCATCTTCCATTAAATATTTGCCAAACCATCATGTACAACAGAAACCAGGATCCGGTCACTGTTAAACAGCATCAGCAAAAAAAAGATGAAAATCCAGCAAATGGGTAGTTTGTTACAGAATGCCCAGACAAAACTAGATGCAACCCCACCTTCTTGTATTCCTCTGTGTTGACCTACCCATGGATTGACAGACTCCTCCCTCCTCTGTGCCAGAATTTATCTCACTGTTAATGTCTGTGCTCAACTTCAAGTCTTACCCATGGTCCTTGAATTTCTAGTTAAAGAGATATGGAACAAAACCAGGCATTTCTATATTACCTTTATATAGTGTGGGATGACTGCATAAACCCAGATTTGATAGCAAAGATACACCCATAATTACATGTTGTTTGTAAAATGCTTTGAAAATATAGCAAGTTACATAAATGCTCTCTCTTACTGAGTGCCATATATTTCTGCATGCATATGGAAGGTGGGTTGAAGAATGTGGGTAGATGTTTGCAGGGAAAGAGTAGTTAGAATGGTGAACATTGTTACCGTGTTATGGTAGATTTAAATATGTCAATAGTAGGAGATATATCAAACTCCTAATTTAATTTTCTTTCTCTCTTCTCTCACTAATGTTCATGGAGCAGGAGGGAAACTTCAGATAAGCTAAAATAAGTAAGCATCTACTTTACCATCCACTACACTCAGAGGGTCCTTTGGATCATCCTGGGAAGCAGATTTATGACTCAGCATCTCAGGGGTTGGCCTCAGCACTCCAGATACAGGCCTTGTCTGGAACAGCTTCTTCATTTTAAAATCTTCTGCTTTTCCTTTGGCAAAACTTCCATCAAAAGGACTGACTTGCGTGGAGTAGAATCTATCAGCATAACCCTGGGACCCTTTAGTCCTGCTGTGAGAGCTTTTATCGCTGCTTTGTGCTGACAGGTTCTGGGTGATGTAGGTGTGCAGGGCAGCCAGCAGGGCTTTCTGGCCAAGCCC
>JAOXXN010000395.1:8463024-8473503 GCA_026770055.1 Myrmophylax atrothorax
AGCAGGGCTTTCTGGCCAAGACCCATTTCTGACCCTGCTGAGAACTTGTCTGGCTGGGTCTGGCTGAAGGTGCTCCCATGGAGGTTCTCAGTGAGCTGCTGGTGGGCTTTGGATGGATGGGCCACAGGAGGTGCTCGCTCCTTGGGGGTTTGCCTCGTGTAGTACCTGACAGGATCATTATAGATGTAGCTCTAGAGAGGAGAAGGTGGGAAAAAAGGAATAGGTGAGTATTGTTCCGTAATTGTTGCTGTTGTGCTGGAATCTGAGTCACAATCCTTAATGCTTTACCAACCAGGACAACAATGATTAGAACCTGTAATGGGAATGCCCATTGCAAACCTCAAACTGTTGAGTTTGCTTCAAAGAGGCACTCTTGCTTTGGTGCAAATTTTATAAAACAGTTTACTTATTTTTTTAAAAGACTGAGAAAGAAATTAGGGAGCGAATAATACAACTCAAACCTGATGTTAACTATGGATGCACTGTTTCTATTCAGTTAGACAATTTAGTAAATCCACATTCCCTTTGGTTTTTACTAAACTTGTGGGAGTAACAATTTCTTCTGGTTACTTACCAAAAAGTAGGATGTCAAATTAAAAATGTCATTTTTAAAAGAACACCAAGAAAGTAAATCAATTCTTTGGCATACATGACATACTTCGTTCTATTTTAAATTATTTTTTTTCACTAAATTAAATCTTTAATCAATCTGTGCTCTGACAGTATAAAAATGTAAAAACAACCTTTAAATTGGTTTTTAATTAATCTATTATTTTCAGGTAAAACAACATGGCAAATTAAACAAGAATGTAAAAATGTGTCAATCAAGCTAAAACCACATTTTTATTGAAGAAATGCTGGGGGGGGAAAGGTGGAAAGGTGGGCTTGCAGTACAGCTTTCTATTTTCAGTTTCAAATTTTCATGGACACACCAGATGGAAATTATATTTACTATCATTTAATCCTTGAGAGATTTTTGCTATGATGACAGCCTGAAGGCAGAACTTTTTGGTTTTTAACAAACCAGTTCCAGCCTCCTAAATAGTTTCAAAAATCATTTTCCTTAACTCCCTGCTAAAGACAAATTTGAACTGAGAGGTTCACTTCTATCCAGAATTATTCCGAGTAGATTCTTGGTTTATAATTCCCTTAGGACACTTTGCTGAAGCTGCATCGCACACTGAATGCGTGTTGAAGAACAGGTCCTGCTTCTCAGCTGTGCTTTCTTGGTGCCACACAACCTACATCACACTGGGGCAAACTTAGGACAGGGACTACTTCAGCTCTCACCGCTATAAATTGTGAATCACTGATGTCCCCGTGCACTGATAGCGTAATTTAGGACAGAAGGAGCTGCAAAATACAGAGAGAGTGAAGAGCATATGCACCCTAGAGGAGAGCAATTAGTAGTACTCAGGCAGAAAAATCACTATTTATGTATTTCCTGATGTAATTTGTAAAAGTTACAAAATAATTAAGGTTGATAAGCTATTCCAGAGATGAAATAAAACTTTTAGATTTTATCTGGATCTTTATTGCTGGACGATAGTTTTGCTCTTCATCTGAACAATTTTATTTTATCTGATAATATCAGTGGATTTTATAATTAATATTCATATCCCTTGCTTTCCAAGAGGGTTTACCCCCTTTAAGAAATGATTGAAGAGGTTCATTACATAGTTCCATATAATAATTTGTAGCTTTATGGTTTATCCATCTTTATTACAGAGACAAAAGGCACTTTGGCTACTTTGGCTTGTGATCCACCAATGCAAGACTTTGGGCTTCTGCAGGTGGTCTTTACCATAGAAACGTGCTTTGTGAAAGCCAAGAAATTGGGCTACAGTGAGGCAGCGCCAAAGAATACAGAGCTGGAGATGAAACAGCTTTGTGTCTGAAACACGGCAGCGTCCCCTGGGCACGGTGTCAAACCGAGCCGCGCAGCTCTGGCTCCAGCCGCGGGGTACGCGCTGCTCTCAGCAACACCAAGGGGGAGCCACTTGGCACAACGCGAGCTGGATGCTGTTCGCCGACTTAATAGCAAATCCTAGATGGGAAAAACTTACAGTCCTATGTAATTATCTCTCAGTGTCGACGGCTCCTCGCGTGGGGTAATTAACTCTCTAATGATACTCCTGAGAAGGAGCTGCAGAGGATGGCACGAAGCAGCCCCAGACACACCAGCAGTTCACTGAGGACCCATAAAACCTGCCCCTGCCTTTCCCACTCCTGTACTTTCTGCCTTGAAGGACTTTCTGGGCACGAGGGAAGGAAGAACAGGGAGCTGGGAAAGGCTGAATCATGACGGGAGGGGCAGAAGGCATTCTCCATTCAGACACGGAAAGACATGAAGTCAGCTCAACCCAGTCTGTGTAACTGGCCCCTGTTGTGGATCTCTGTTCTGGATCCAGCTGCCTCTTTTGCCTCTTCAGCTTTACTGATAAACCGTCTTTTAGAGGGGAAAAAACTGCTAGTCCCTGTCAAACCACTGTGAAAGATCAGGGTCGGGGGATGTGGTCTGGCTTTTGATGAGCTCTTTAACAAGTCCAAATACCCTTTAACATAAACACATCAGTGACTTTCTGTTCTTGCAGACAAGACACACATCAAGAAAGAAGCGACCACAAACCCACCAAGTGATTGTACACAAACTGGGTAGAGAAGTGTGTGCCAGTCCTGGGCTCAGAACTGCACCTCTGTCAGGAAGGGGCAGCCTCTCAGAAACTTGACAGGTCTCACCTTGGGTAGCAAGGGATGAAAAACTACAAGTCTAATTAAAGTAAAGCACTGACAGCTCAGCTGCCCTCACAGTGCACTCAGATACCAGCCCATCTGATGTAGCTCACTCTGACTTAATTAAGGATGTCTCACAGCTGCATGACAATCCTCCACCTGGAGGAGAAAAAAAATCCCCCTCCTCACTGCCCCCATCTGCAACAGAACACCAAAAGTATATGTGTAAATCAAAAGTAAATTGACACATACAAGGTGAAAGCCAAGTAAAATTGCAGCACAGGTAAATACAATCCTAAACTATGGGTTTGTCTCAGTGGCATGGGAAAAAACCATCTATTTCTTTACTGAAAAATATAGGCAAAAAATATCAGTTATATGTAGTTTAGAATGCAGTGGCAATTTACATCTGAAGTTTTTAACAACAATTGCAGAGCACTGTGATAATCTTTTTTGAAGTGTTTTTTGCAAGCTAACCTCCTGAACACGAGCATTGCTAGTTTGACCTATGTCAAAATTAAAGGGCATAATCCATGGTTAGTGAAAAGAAGAATGGGTAAATTCCCATGTTGGAGCCTTCGGATAATCTTCTAACATTATGGAGAAGCAAAGGGAAATAGGGAGCTGGAAATTTTCAAAAGAAAATTAGTTTCTGGATTGATTAAACTGGATTTGTATGAAGTACTGCCAGTAAAAGCACATAAAATACCCAACAAACATTAAGTGAAATGTGCAAAACTGAAGAAGAATGCACTGCTTACCATATAGATGGTTTATACTGAGTGGGGTTAGAATAAAAGCCCCCTATTATTATTAGAACATTTTATTTTTTAATAGGTAAAATATGTTCAATTATGTCACTGATACATCTTCTGAAAATACTGTGCATTGTTAAAAAGCTCAATTAAAAAAATAAAACTCTTATTTCTCCATCTGCATGGGATTTTCCTCTCCTTCACCACCTTTCAAATAGCTGTCTCAGTAACTCACACATTATCAAAAAAACCCCCACACACTAACCTTTCTGAAGATGGAATTGTTAGGGCAATGTCTTGTACGGTTTAGGTATGTAACTAACTGACATTTTCTGCATCAAAGTTCACAGAAGGGCACATTAAATTACACTGTGCAGATGCACTATACAAAAGTCTATGGACTACATGTTTTATTAAAAAAAAAATTAAGAGGGGGAAATCATAGATACATATAACCCAGGGCTGTTCAATTTATCCACTAAAGAGTAGATTGATTTGAGTGTTTTGCACAAGTGCAGAAAAAAATGGAATGAAGTTTATTAAAAAATACTTCCTTTCTTGCACATACATCTGTTAAATCTTGAAGGGATACAGAGCCAACAAGAAAATCCCTTAGAAATGCATAAAGTTACTGTCCAGCCTCAGTTTCATTTAGCTTTTTCAGTTTGATGCAGTTTCAGATGCTAATTAATGTTTGCCACCACCTAAATTTTGTTGGAGCATGATTCCACCTACAACCCTTAATTTACTGTGCCTATTTGAGATAGTGGCTGTGTAGTCTCTGAAATTAGAAAATTAAACCCCAACAAACAGTGGAAAGCCTGTCTTCACCCATGGTGGGGTAAAATAATATTTTCCAGAGATTATCTAAAAGGAAATTGTCTCATTCCTTAAGTCACTGTGTAGAGACAATGAAGTTTAGCTTTTTCTACCAGACACAGTCTGGATACTTTGTGACCCACACACACCACTCAGGTAAACAAACAGCAGCCCAAGTGGCACTGCTTGATTGCTAAGACAAAGTGTAGGCTATTAACTTGTACCCCTCCATTTACTGTTAAATTAAGAGGGAAATTGAGAGAAATCCACCCAACAATGAAACCTGAGGGCCAGATGTTGTGGGTTACAGTGTGAGAGTCTCCGGGATGGAGCTGGGTAAGCAGCACAGCTCTGTCCTCAAAGCATCACAGTTTATGGAGCAAGTCCTATGTCAATATGGCCTTAACAACTTCAGCTGCTGTTCCCATAGAGTTCTCTCCTGTCAGGATACCTTGGCAGGCCTCCAGCCAGGTTCAAGCAGGCTGAAAGGGGGGAACTCTGCCTTACAAGCCTCTATATGCTGTGCATGTGATGTCACACACTCTGCACCAAGTTCACTCTAAGGTTTGTCTGAAAATAATAGCTAAGGCCAAAGAAAGACTTCATTTTTATGAGTAATAATGAAGCAAAGGCCTTTTTTACCACCAGATAGTGACCTTTTTACTATAACGATATACCATGCATAAACCTGAAGAATTTGGAAGACTAATTCCACGTCCAGAAACTGGTAAAGAGGCCAAACCAGTGCCTCCTGCAGAGATGGAATAACATCAGGCCACGGCCTTCCAACAGACTCACAGGCTTAGGGCAAAAGGCACCATTAGAGTCATCTCACCTCACCTACTATTTCACTAATGATTTTCTGTACCTATCTTCTATTATCTTTCTGAAAAACACAATAGCTTTGAAACCATTTAAGAACTACATCAGAGAAGTAAAGGTGGCAAAGACTGTTAATTAACATCCTGTAGTTTGCAGAGTCAAAAACTTGATCAAGCAAAAGGAGTTCTCGGAGTCTGTTTTGATCAAAACTAGTGATGACTTTGCTTCCTAATTCAGTTTGTGAAACCACAGTGCAACAAGACTGTCCAGGGTCTGACTGTACAGTATTCAATAATCTACACTGCTGTAATTTCAGGTGATAGAGATTTGGCTGTGAGAAGCATTTTCTACCACTCTTAAAGAAAAAAAAAAAAAGGAGGACAAATATATTGGCTTCTTTCATGTAAAAGTTAATATTTAATAAATTCACTTTTAAGTTTCCAGTGTTCCCAGTCATTCTTGATCTCCCTTGGAATGATCATAGCTGCATGTCTACCTTCAACCATCTCCAGCAGACTCTCCTGCATGGACAATTTTTATCATTATTTGACGTTTCTTTTACTTTTGAGTAACTCACTATCTTTAGCTTTCATAACTAACTGCTGTTTTTTTCTCTTTGTTTCTGACACATCTCCATCTTACGGGTCAAAACAGAGTTTGCTTTGGTGTAAAAGGAGTTCTGGATGGTCTTTCCCCACCATTCATCATTAGAAAATGTAAACAAAAAATGCTAGTTTTACCCTTCAGGTTACATGACAACCTGGGTTGTCTCCACACAGAAAGGATGAAATATGCAGAGAAAAAAGAAGGGTGGATGAACCCCATCAGCTGGATCAAGCACTCAAGCAGACTGGCCAATGTAGTTGTCTGACCATGTCTTTTGTCTGTACTGCCTTCTCAATAAACTCAATTTCCAACTATTCCTCTGTGTGAGAGGCTTTATTTTGTGTGCATGTGTGTGTATGTGGTCTGAGTGCCAACAGCCAGAGTCAGACCATGTATCCTGTGTTGCTTTTTGGCAGTATCTGCTGCCCTTGGTCACTGCCTAGACCTGGGGACACGGGACTTGAGGCACCTTTACCTACCAGGCTACTGTGTTCAGAAGCTTCCTAACAGTACCAGTAGGGACCAAAAATGACAGACAACCTGCAGTGGATGGTGGAAATCGTGCAGGTGATCGGTGCTGATAGCTCTCCCAGGGTGTATCAGCTTCCCTTGCCTGACAGCAGTTTGCTCATATGCCAATAAGTCAGTTACGAAAGATATCAGTGAATGATGTTTAAACACATTTTCTGTAGGCATATGCTGGTATATTGAGCTAACTGATTATCTAAAGATGATTTACATAGAAACATGAAGATCATCATCTGCCAAAAGTTGAGCACATTAACACCAATTCAATACATTTATGACTCTAACATATGAATCTAGAGAATATATTACCTAAGAAATGCAAGTGAAGAGATCTGCAGATCAGTGTCTTCAACATTGCTTTATAATCCCACTGAAAGCAACCACCCATTTGTCGGACAACTGCTTGAGCTCTTTCCCCCCATTAAAAATAAAAATTGTTGTTCAGTTGTACTGAAATGTCTACACCAACACACTCACACAGGGGTAGATAAAGTAAGTTTAAATTTCTGTGAGCTCTACCCTCTCTTTTGATGAGCATGATGGAAAAATAAATATGGAATGCACTTCAAAATTTGTATCAGCTCCATCATCTTTTATTTACTGATCACAGTGTGTTGGAGTAGAGGTAAACATCTGCAAGAAAAACTGCAAACTTGCAGGAAAAATTACAGAAACTCCAAAGACACGGCATTTGGGGGAAAAAAAAAAAAAAGAGTTGATTTTGAAGTGAAGGATCTGAAAAAGAACCAAATCTTATTATCCAGCCAGTATTTGAGATTTTTAAAATATCAATCAATGTTTCATCTGGGAATTACTAGAAATTAATTAACTGGCCTTTTAAATAAGCCTCCAGACTTGACACACGTCATTTATAATAACATTTCTATGGCACTTGTATCTTCTAAGAATTGTACAAATAATTAATCCTTACAAGATAGCTGTGTGATAAGGGAAATGTCGGTTTCTATGCTAGATGTGGAAATTCTGTCACTACATCCTACATAGGCTGATAGGTTGTAGGTAATGATAGGTCTGAGACTTGAAGAGCATGATACTGCTCCATTGCCAAATTATTAATTAAAAAATTAAACCACAGGTCACACTAGATCCCCAGACTCTCTATTTCTGCCACAAACAACATGACTGCAGTTTTACCAGGCCTTGTAGCCATAACTCTGTTAGAGCTTTAAGAGTACGGGTATTAGTTCTTCCAGGCAAAAATGTAATCTGCACCAGATTCATGCAGGATGGCCAAGAGGACAGAAACTACAATGACTTATTTTATATACTTAAATTGGAGTGGATGGATCACAACTTTAAAATTCCCTATTTTCTCTCCACCAATTAAGGAAGGAGTTTAGGCTGACTTGCACCAATACAGACACCATTATATGGCCAAAGGAATTCTGCTCCAGTGCTCGTGGGGGTTTGTTTGTTGAGTTTTAAGATTGTTTTGGTTTGGGTTGTGGTTTTTTTTTTCCATTTATTGGATTTTCTAGGAAGACTTTAATGTTTTTAATTTGCTAAAAAGAACCATGGAAAGGAGAATGAGCCAAAAGATGAAATGTATTTCCAGGAATTGAGGCTTAGCTTTTAGTCTACACTTTACCAAAAATTATTGCATGTCCTTAGAAAAGCTGTCCAATCTGTCTGTGAAGTAGTGGTATTACCATTACTTGTTAATGGTGTGGGGTAAATAAATACATCAATGCTTGTGAAATGTTTAAATATCATTATATAAGTATGATAATAGATGGGCAATTCTGTAGCTTCAGGGAGACATTCCTTTATCAATTATTCGTGAAATATTTTTATGAAACTGTTCATGCACACAGTGAATTACATTTTTTCTTCCTTATTCATAATCCCTCATGTATGAAATATTAAATTTTACATTTATTTAAGTGGAGTTTAAATGTATACATCACAGGAGGGATTTGACTTTTCAGCAGTCAGTCATCAAAGCAATTTCTGATGATCTTCGTTCAGTCCTGTATTTTAATCAGTGTTAGATAAATAAGGGTGCTGCTTTTTTTGAATTAGAGTTCCAGATTAAAATGAGCGATGACTGAGTAATTTCTTACCAGTTAATCACAGTAATTATTATTTGCAGATAAGTTCAGAGTACATCTTTGAGCACTCATGCACTCACATGCTCTAAAATAAATAATAATCCTTTTAAATAATTATCACACATCTTAGTTCTTTCAGGAGATCAATTACAAAGATTCAAACAATTGATTTTCAACCCAATAAAGATACTAATTTTTATTTTATTTAATTTATATGAGTTTTCACTTGCACCTTCTCCCCCTTCAACACCACTACACTACTGAGCCATAACTCTCTGGCACTAACCAGTCATTTCATCTATTTCTTTTCCCCTTCACAGTTCTTCAAAGACCTTTAAATTTATTAGCAGGTTCTTTGGTGTAAGGATTTTGGTTTTTTCCCCAAATATTCACTTTAAAATTTATAAGAGTCACAGAATCAACTAGGTTGTAAAAGACCTCTGAGATCATGAAGTCAAACCCATGACCCAACCCCACCCTGCCTACTAGACTGAGTGCCACGTTCAGTCTTTCCTTAAACACCTCCAGGGACAGTGACTTCCCCACCTCCCTGGGCAGCCCAGTCCAATGTCTGATCACTCTCTCTGTAAAGATCTAAAAAGACCTAAGACTTGGAGATTTCTCTGCAATCACAATATCTGTACAAGTCTACCTTGAAAATAAATGTAAGGAAATGAAAAAAAAAGAAACTAAAACAAGAGAAAATTCATTAAACTCCCTCATGACTCTGAGCTATTTTTCTCTTTCTCCCCCTGGTACCTACTGGGGCCTAAATGGCACACAGGACTGACTAAGAGCTTAGCAGCAGGTGGGACCTACCATGCCTGAAGACCTCAGAGGCCAGGCCAGGGGGAAGGAGTAAAAGCAATTCCATGAATCTTCTAGCCATAAAACGCAAACCATAAAATAGAGACTCCTGCAACAAGAAATGCAGCCCTAGCACAAGCGTGGCAGCAACCTCCTTATTCCTACAGCCTCTAGAATGTGTTCTAGAGGAGCCAAAGGAGTGTCCAGGCCCAGAGGGGAGCTGGGAGATCAAACCTGTTAGGCTGAGCGTGCCTGGCCATGCAGGGTGGTGGCCACAAGTGCCCTGTGTTGTTGCACTGTGTCTGAAACGAGCCCTGTGCAGCTCTGTGTTACCAGAGCAGTCAAAAAAGTCACAAGTCAGGCTACCAGAAGGCAAAGAGAATATGTAAAAATTAAGATTGTTCAAGAAAAAACAAGCAGTTCCAAGTGTTTTTGTTTTCTTCTGATTTTGTGAATTTAAGTACATTTGGATCACAATGCAAATCGTTTCTATTTCCGTGATGACTAAAAAGTTTTCTTGGTTGGATGAAGCAGCACAGCTGAAATCTCCTGTAACTGTTCAAGAGCAGTCATTTGGACATTTATAACAACTATATTGTAAGGACATCCCTCACTGCCTTGGCTAACAGCTGTTGAAGAGTAGACAACAGGAGTAGTTGTGTCCATACTGATCATTCTTGCTGCCTCTGTTGAGCTCAGTTGCATCTGTCGCTGTGGACAAAGCTGTTTTTCTCTTCTAACACCTCCTTCCATCTAAATATTTCCTCAAGGCCCCCCAAGGCCCTGCTGTCCAGTGCTCACACCGAGCAGCAGCAAAGCCAGCGAGCTCTACTCTGCAGCTGATGATCTTTACCAACACCAGCCATGTGCTGTCCCTTCAAGCCCAACAAAACCCTGCTCCTCAGCTTCTGTAGCAATGTCAACAGTGCAGTGGTTTCTTCAGGGTTTGGGGTGTTTTGATATGAGAGGGGTTTGTTCCAGCTGGAGGGGAGAAGGGCACGAATTCACACGTGGTTTGAAGTGTCTGCATTTCTTGCCTCTGTGCTTAAGATAAATCAAGCTTCCTCATTACATGTGCCTGGCTATATGTAATCTTCCATACTATATCCAGGCTTGGTAGAAAGGGATCAAAAAGGCTGATAACACAGCATTTTGTGAAGGGTAAAACTTTCATCCAGCCTAAGAGTGCATGTGTGTGTGTCTGTGTGTGTGTGTCTGTGTGTGTGTGTGCCTGTGCCTGTGTGTCTGTGTGTGTGTGTCTGTGTGTCTGTGTGTGTGTATGTGTCTGTGTCTGTGTCTGTGTCTGTGTCTGTGTGTCTGTGTGTGTGTCTGTGTGT
>JAOXXN010000395.1:8483467-8493843 GCA_026770055.1 Myrmophylax atrothorax
ACTTTAAGCTCACAAAGAATCAAAGAAATTTCATTTTCCATTTATACAAGTTGTTTTAGCTTCAATGTCTTACTTCATAATTGCTTAAAAATTACCCAATTCTCCCATAGTTTTTGACACGTCATTCGACAAGCAGCTATGTATTCTAACCAGAAGTAATCATTATAGAAACACATGACAAACATAGCTCTTCAAGACCAAAACTTTTTCCTCATTTGCATTGATATAACAGATACCCATTAAAAATCTTAATTGATTTAAGAAACTGATAAAAATTTTATTTCTCATTTTTGACATAACGTAACAAATAAGTGAAATCATGTATGACCCATTATCTATCCTTTTCAAATGCAAATCTCACCTTTTCAGATGTGCCATGTAATAAGATGGATTCAAATAGTTTCAAAAACCTAACTCTAAGGCTGCTCAGAGCATGTTTTTATGTGAACACACAAAATGAGTCACCATGAACCCATGATTATTTTGGTGTGTTGTTATTAAAATGGTTTTTAAAATAAAGTCCCAGAAAGTTTTATATATGTATGTTAAGTTTACTTCTCTGTTACCTAGCACTATACGTGTGTTTGTTTTATAAATTCAGGCAGAAGAAAAAATTAAAATAACTTTCGAGTTTAGAAGAATGTGCGACATAAAAAGTTCAGCTAAAATACATATACATTAAAATCATTAACGTAGCCACAAAACTACTGCTTTATGAACTATGTGCCCAAAATCACTAGAGTTTTGCTAACTCTAAGCCAATACAAGCCCTATTAAAAGCTAAAGAACACACAATAAATGACATAAACTTTGAAAAATAACACACTAAGAGTTTGCAGTTCATCCGTGGTACCTGCACACACACAGGAAATTCATCTCTCAGTCCTGAGCAACACAAGTTTTTATGCCTGCACAAAACTATGTTTCAGTAAAGGAGAATAAGAAACAACTGTTATCCCAGTTCTCACTGGTCATGAGAATGGTGTGTGTTCTGTAATTTTCAGTATTTTTTTTTCTCCTGCAGCACTATTTTAACATTTGCCCCTAATGCTTTTGAAACCAGTACAAGCTCATTGCCATCCTTAATGCTGTTAAAAAAAATAAGTATGGCATTAAAAGAGAGTAAATAGATGAAAATGAAACAGAATACTTGTAGAGCTCAAGAAAGTAAAGTTAAGGGAATATGCCCTCTCAGCTCTAACTCACATCAGAGTTAGAACAAGACACTGATGAAAAATACAAATCTCAACTAAACCCAAAATCCCCTTGTCAGTAAGTTCATTTTGCTGATTCTTATGCAACACTCTGAGGAACTGCAGCGTGCCTAAAGCTAACCTTATGCCAGTCATTTCCCAGCATTGTTTCAGTCCCCAAAAACCCTCTCCCCCACACTGAGCTGGATAAAGCAGCACGCTGAGGCTCCAGCACGCCGCGCTGCCAGCTGCAATCAGAGTGAGGGGCGAGCAGGGGCACGGGTGGCCATTCCTGTGCCCTTTGGCTGTGCCCTCGCACCTCGCGCGGCCCCGGCCCCGCCACCCAATTACTGCGATTTCGCTGCGGTGGCTACGCGGGGTCCCCGCGGAGCTCCCGCGCCGCGTTAGTTCCATGTCACCGGCGGGCACGGGGCGGGCACTGCGCCCCATCAACCATCCCCTGGGTTCCCAGCACGCATTCCCAGCCCCGCATTCCAACCGACGGACAATTCAGGAAAGAGAGAGGTACTCTGGCGGACACTGCAGTGGCGCAAATACTACGACAACAGCAGCAGCAGCGGATGCAAAACTGCTCTCAGTGGAACATCATTGATGGTAGTGAGACCACACGAGAAACAGCCAGCAGCGCCTTTCACTGGTGTCAGCCCAAGGTTTAATTATTTTCTTATTTCAACTGGAATTCCATAACCCAAATGCATATGGAAAAGGAATGCCGATATAAAGACAGTGAAGACAAGATATTAATACCTTCAGTAAACCCAACCTGCAGATCAAAACCAATGGAGGTGCTCCAGATGTGATGTAGTCTTTCCTTAGTGTCATCAGGTGTCTTCCCAGATCTTTGCACAAAAGAGTTTATTCTTATTACCCACAACTACACAAATAATAATGAAATTATTCTTGCTTATGTTCATGTTTAACACTCAGAATGATTATGTCAACAGAGTACTTGTCTAAGAATTATTTTATTAGTTGAAATCAAATCAAAAGCAAGCAAATAGTGAAGAAAAGAGTTTCACAGATTCACACTAGAGAATATATTAGTTTCTATCTCCAAAATTAAAGTAAAAATTGTTTTCACGTTTTTCATACAATTTCACTTAACCTGCTTAATTGGCTTTGCTGCTATAGTAATTACACAGAATTATTGAAAAATAATCAAAATTCAAATACGTATTTCCTTCTCTCAGCTGTTCAAATTTTTCAAGTAATGGCATTCTTTAGTTTAGTTTTGACTCTGTTTTCCATTTTAGAGGAACTTGATGTCTCTCCAAGTATACCAGACCACATCTTTAATGCATGTAAATAATAAAAGCAAGGGTTGAGAATATTTATCTGCTACTGCTCTGTCTCAACTTATTCTAGTTCAGAATTATTCATACAAATAATCTTCCCTCCCTCTGAAAGCCTAAGGAAGAAAAACAACCGCTTTTTAACACTGCTGAGGAGTTCTGGTGTAAATAAAAGATGTTTGAGGAAATGTTTAAAGAAACAGCAGTTCTCACTGCCCAAAGATTTGTCTCTGCAAATATTCCTGCTCATATTCCTGAGCAGGATGGCTGGGGCTGAACCAGGCTCTGCAAGCAGGTCCAGCAGAACCTGCATCCCGCAAGGTAACACCATGACACTCTTCCAGCTTCTTCCAATTGAAATCCAAAATTATTCGTTCTGCATCAATGTATTAACAACAATTATTCTTGCATACCAAGTTCAGTCAAAGAGACAGGAGATCATTCTATATTGGCAGAAACTTATCTACTAAAACTTGATTCTTTTTTTGTCAGGAAACTCCCCATAATAAAGGCTGAAAACCCTCAGAATTATTCAGACTTCAAGCCAGAACAGGGACAATTTTGGAGTTGTGACATTTTTTCCCCAGTTTTTGGTAATGTTATCCATTTTGTCCCTAACATGGTGGATTACAAAATAGGTTTTGCTCTGAGCTACCTTCAACTGCTTCTTCATTTCAGCCAGGAAACTTTCCACTGTAGAGCTCAGAGACTTTCATCCCCCATGCCATGTGTTGCAAATTGTTGCTGCCTGCTTTAGCTGTCAGAACGTCTGCAGAATTGGGAATGATTGGCTTTCTTCTCTGTTTTGACAACAGACAGGTCAATGTATAGACATGCCTTTCTGCAGGCTGCCTTTCCACATTCTCCTGAGGAGCTGCACTCGTTCTCATACCAGGCCTCCTTTTTTCAGAGCTCAAAGACATACCCAATAATGTTCACATATTTTAGCTCCAGCTAATTCAAAATTGCAGCTTTAATGCTGAGGTTGCTGTGTTTACAACAAAATTAAGTCTTTCAATTGCTATTGCTGTCTTTTCTGTTAAAAGATAAAAATCCTGTTTTTTTCCTCTTAAAATAGACCTTTGTCCAAAAGGAATTTTGCAATACAGCTTGAAATGACAAGTTAATGGCAAAAATAGTAATAGAGAAGTTAAACTCTGCTCTTAAACCACAGCCTTTTAATTTCCCTGTACCTTTGTACTGGAATATTCATTTGTACTGAAAATTGTGACTAAAGACAGTTTTTACAAAATTGGAAGAAACTCTCAAGACACTTTGCACTGCACTTCCATGAAAACTTCCTCTAATTGAATTTGTTTGCTCTGGTCAAACCTTGTGTTTGCCTTCTAGATGACAAGAATCTGGTACAGACTATAATTGAAGAGAGTCATCACCACTTTTGTCCAACACATTTCAGTAGGAACTGTGGTCAGCCTTTCCTGAAAGTCCTCAGGAGCTTTTGTTTTTTTCCTTCCCTTTTCCAGTGCCGAGTACCAGACTTGCATTGGTGAGATTGTTGCCCTCTTTTGGAGCTTCTTGTGGGCTCTTTCTAATACTGAAGAATTTCAGTGCTACATTCAGCAGCACTTTACTCACAGGCAAAGAGCTTCTGTTTGAATGAACAGATGAAAGGGCTGCCTAAGGATTATGGCTTCAAATTTTCATATATTGTTTTATTATACATAAAAGTGTTAATCTCCACAGAATTAAATTACCAGCATGATCTGCTTAAAGCCCTGATTTTAATTTACTTTAAGTAACTATCCCAGAAGGTAGAGGGAAGGCTTTTTTTCTTCAGTTTTTTGAAATTTCTATTATTTGAAAAAGCCAGATGAGTGCTTCATTTGCCAAGGAGATTATAAAATGCTCTCACAGGACCCAGAATGCAATGTTTCCTTACTTTTCTTTCAGCTCTTGTAGAGAGCTACAAATAATTGGTTTCTACAAGAGAAACTTTCTAAGTGTTACATAAGACTTTCCTGTCACTGGAGCTGATAGTAATAAAAGAATAATATGATAATGCAAAATGTATGTCCTGACTTCCACCTAGAACAGACTACTTTCCAAAGACTGTAACAGGATGGACACATGAAAGGCTTCCCAAATCCTTGAGTAAGTCCCATGCTACTCACCATGTTGTATAAACCTTTCCACAGATTGCTGACCCTCAACCTGAAAGCAGATAATTCTGTTCACAGAAATGCTTTTTAAGGTGGTCATCTTGTGTGGTTACAACTTTGAATCAATGGTCAACTTTACCTCATGGCCAATCACACCTTTAACTTGAATGTCTTTCTGCAGTGTCTAGGCTGTGATATATTTATTTAAAACCCAATCAACTATAGGATATGGTGAGTAAAGATGCACCTTCTATTCCTCCCTTTCCTCCTGACCCTGAACTATGCACAGACATTTCCTCAGTGCTGTCAGCCCAAGGAGTTTTCATGAGCATGAGGAAATATTCACATGCACTCAAAATAGTGATACTAAAATAAAGATGAGCCTCCTCTGCTTGTTTCACCGAGCTTTGAACCCAGCTGTGGCAGCTGACAACCCCACCAAGGGGGCATGGAACTGTTACAAATTTAACCCACAAGGTCTGATGTTGGCTCTACACTGCAAACCAGCTCTCTCTGCTGCGTTAATCCTCTACAATCTCCATTTATACTAAGAAGTGACAATCTGTCTAAGTAAATTTTCTGTCAAAGTCTCTTTCATTTTTCTCTCCCTTTCTCCTTCCCTTTCTCTTACTCCTTTCCAAGTTGCCTTACCACCACTCTACACTTTCTTCCATTTATCTCAAACACAGGATCTCTTTACGTATGCAGAAATTGGTGGTAATACTAGACTGTAAAATGCTAAGAATAGGGATACTGTCCAAATAGTAGTTAAGAATGCCTATAAAATCAGCAGGTTTTCCTTCTCATTTTATTTTATCCATTTCTTTTCATGCTAACAGTAGGATGACAGCTTTATTGTTATGAAAAGCACAGTTTTGGGGAAAGGACTGAAGCGTCTTCAGTCTAGGAATTAAAACATCACCTGTAACAAGGTAGAATTGGTTGAAAATGGCCCGGCACTTAAATCAGTAAAGAAAATTAAGTGGATATAAGGTTACACTTATGCTAGCAAATTCATCTCAGATTTGCAGTTCTTCATGTATTTTTAAATGCTTGTGAGCAGAACTGCTCTTTCAGCTCTGCATAGCACTTCTCACCCCCATTTTAGGCAACTGCTGAACTCTCACTGATGTTTGTGAAGGATCAATTTTCGGCTGTCAGACGAGCGTTTTCAACTGCACATGCAGAGTCAATACCCAGGGGTGCCACACCAGGCTGGGCAGCAAGGGCTGCAGCTGCAAGGACATCTCCACGTTGGGTTGGGAACAGAAGTTGCTCAGAACAAGGTACAGAGCAGGTGCTGGCAGAAGGGAGGGAGGGCTCCAATGAGTCAGAGCAAAGGCTCCTCCAGGACACTCCCAGTGTATCCCACCAGGAAATACAACATACCTAAAACACACCTGGCAAGGGCCTTTGGCCTCTTGCTCACCAGCCCTGTCCTGCATCATGAAAAATGCAAATTAAAGCAGATAAAAGAGAATTTCTTTATTTTAAAGGATTGGCAAAAACCCTATATACAGTTTGTGGGGAACCATGTTCCCCATTTTCCACTTTTAAGCCATTTCTCTTGGACTGTAAGTTCCTCCTGGAGGAGGCCATAGATTGCATGCACTTGCAGAGTCTCTTTCTACAGCAATAGCAATAACAATAATTGTTATTGTTGCTATTATTATTAATAAAAGACCAGCAGTGGCAGAAGTGAGGGGTCCCTTAGGAACCTGGTAAGGATCCTGGTGGCTGAAAGCTGGGAGTTTTCCAGGGAAGTGCATTAGCCAGGTCAGTTTGCCTGAAGCAAAGATGAACAATCTGCAGGTCATGCTGCTCCCCCAGAATGGGTTTAGGGCTCCTTGGGTTGCATTTGGAATTCACCCCCAGTAGAGAAAATACACACAGTGAATTTGTGCAACCCTGAAAGGCGACACAGCATTTTCAGCTGGAGAAGTATTTGAATGATCTTCTTTTTTATTCCCTTTTACACACACACTTTTTGGTTATTGGCTCTCCAACCAAATGCAATGGAGGATGGAACTGCTCTGCATTGCATGACAGCTAATTTCTTTCATTTAAGCCTTTTTAGTCTTTTCATCTCAGGCCTCTGATTTATAATCCAAATACAATTAACAAATTACTGTACCATTTGTAAGCCAAGGCACAGTGTCTACCCATGTATTTAGCTGGTGTCTATGGGTAAAAATTACATTATTTGACTTATTTTAGTCAAGAATGGAAAGGATTTAGTCAGAGAAGCTCTCACTGCCATGATTTCCAACCTGGTATTTATTTTCCCTCCCTTGTTTCATCCAGTTAATATCTCAGTGAGCTTTAATAACATTTTTGGACAATTCATATAGTGCTGATTCATGGATTCACACTGATGCTTTGTCAGCTGCATGCACTCTGATTTCTTTCTAACTTCTTTACTGCCTTCTGGGGTTGATCTCTGAACACTTCCAATACGCCATGCTACAAGCTGTTTAATCAGAGAGTACCACAATGCTACTAAAAAGATTTTTTTTATTATTATTTCTAAGGGGTTTTTTTTTGCTCGTTTTGGTTTGTTCTGGGTTTTTTTGAGCAAGACCAACAAGGAATTAAAATATTTACACTGGAAGAGCTGGAATAATCAGACATGAACTTAAAGCCCCTAAAATCTGAGCCTTCAAGCACAGTTCCTATTGATGTCCATTCACAAGACATTACCTCATTCAAAAAGCTTCATCATTTTTTGCCCATAACTATAAAGAACAGCTAGGTTTAAATGTCATTAAATGAAAACTCTGACTAACAAAATGGCTCCAAAAAAGAAACAATGACATAACACTGAAATAAATCAGTGACATAACGCTGAAATAAAACATACAGAGGGAACATGAAATTCCTATCAGTCTTGGGAGCAATTTTACCTTTGTGAGTTCTATGTTCAGCTAAAATCTGAACACCCTGACCTAGCCCCCCTAGTTTCCTGCCAGCAGGGTCTCACACTGACTGCACAGACCTGCTGCACCCAGAGTGCTCACTGTGACCTCCCCAGAGCTCCCTCTGGGCACCGCCCGTGGTTTGAGGGGTCCCTGGACCTGCGGCTGAGCCACCGAGGGCAGAGCACCAGGAGGGCCCAGGAACACCCTCCCTGCTTTGGGATCTGCCCTTCAGCTCACAATGAGACACAATCTTTGTGGTTCACAGGTATAAAAATACACAATTTCAGGGGTTAAAGTTGGACTGCATTTCATGAAGCATTTCAATATTGTAGAACCGGACTGGCATAGACAAGGAACAGTGACAGAGTCCACCAGGAGCTGAGGCAATGTGGCATGAACTAAGGGGCAGGGAGTTGCTTTTTTTCTTAACTTCAGTGTATTCCTACTGTTTAAGGACTAGAAACATACATCAAGGAATTGAATATATTTTCCAAAACACCATTAATTCCAGGATTTTTCCCACCAGCAGTTCTGAATGCTGTACAAAGCAGCAAATCTCCCTCAGAGCAGACACTGAAGTGCAGCAGCAGTGATGTTAAAGCATTTCAAAATATTGGTGGTGTAGCTCTCATGTCTCTCTCACACTTAGTATTGTTACAGAAGGTAAGTCTTCTGATCAGTGGCTGCCAGCTTTAAGGAATAATGATACATTTCTAGATAATCGACTGCTACCTATTACCATACTTTTGATGTGGTGGAACATTCATGTGCCTTATTTTCCACTTCCTCAGGGTATCCCAGTTAAATGTCACATGCATTTTTCCCCCATGTTAAGAAAACAAAACCTGCATATTAATTCTTTTTAAGGGAGGCATAAATGTAATAAGAAAGGGGCATTGATTATTCTATTCATCTATAAACTACTCCAATAGGCATATAAATAATACTGGGAAATGTAATGTATCTTTAATTAACAGCAGTGCTGCCCCCATGTTACAACAGCCATGACAGATGAAACCTGCAGCAATCAATCTGATTGCTCTGAGAGCCAAATCACAGCAAAAGACACAAAGTTAAAAAGCCAAAATATCACACATGTTTTACAAGTATATTGTTATTTAAAGTAAGATCTCACCAGATTTCCATTTCTTAGTAAAGAAACTTTAATGACTCCCACTGTGAGCTAAGGTGTCCAAGGGTTCCATCCACTCCCCCATGGCTGTTTCTCATATCAGAATAAAAACACAAAGAACTGCGCTCTCCTCACTCCAAAATGCTTGTGGTTCAGTTCCCCAAATCTGTAGCCCAACAGGGGGATTTACCTACCAAGTATTTACTGTCATGGCCCCAAAAGGCACAAACTTTAGAAAGGAAAGAGCAATGAGTGAACAGACTATTGAAAATGTCCTGCTTCACCCAATTACCTGCTCCAAATCTGGCCTTCATGTGCTGTTCCCTATTCACAGCACTTTCAAACAGAAAAAATACTCTTTTTATCTAGAGAAACACTCAGTTTATTTTATACCTTAGGACTATTTGTTGCAAGGAATAAACCACAATCTAGAATTAACTTGTTTTATTTACTACAAGAAATAAAACAGAAACATGGGGATTGCAAATTCAATGATTTATTGCTAATCTGCTATTCCTACTCACCATTTATTTCTATGTCTATATACAAAGATACACCGTATTTATAGATTTTTACTTTACATACATTATATGATGTAAAAGATAATATTTCCTTCTCTCAATTACTTCTCAGCTAAATGCCAAAGGTTCAAACACAGACTGAAGGTGTCTGTCTTGACAGGCAAGTAAGACTGAGCTTTTGTACTTTACATTATATTTAGCAGGGAGCCAGGTTTGGTCCATTTCGCTCTGTTCTGTACCAAGGTGTGCCCTTGAATCTATGATATTTTTAGAAGCCAAATGCATTCAGTGTTACTCATAAAGATAATTTTTGATCATCCTCTTTGACTAAAAGTACATTACAACTGGTCAAGATTTCCAAGACTACAGCAGAGATACTCTTGTCCACATTGACATATCATACAAAAGACAATTAAGACTCTTACACAACCATTCTGTATTTAGGAAAAAATCTGTTTTGTTGACTGTGATGTTTATACACTTTGTGTGTGCAATATTTGGGGGGGTGACCCCCATTACAGCCAAGGCTAAATAAGATTGTCCCAACACTCCAGATTTCAGCTGCCCGAGCACCACCCCCAGCACAAGGTGTGCTGCAGTCCCCAGGTGTCCCTGGCCCAGAGCAGCTCTCCTGCACATTGCAATGTCCCCCAGGATTCCCCCAGGGGTACCTGACAAAGAAGCAGAGCCACTCATTTCCCTGCAGACTGAGCAGGTTATTCTGTGTGGATAAACACGCTCCAGCAAACCTTTCTCTCCATCAGTACTGGTAAGGTTTGGCTCGATGGTTGCCCAGAACAGGTTTTGCCCCAACTTTTGTGCAGCCTGGGGTGGTGTGGGGCTTTGCAGGATGTGGTTGGATGAGTGGGTGCACAAAAATGTTCCTGAATGGGAATGTGTAAGTGTTGCACTTAAAAAGCTAAAATAGACCCTTTCCCACGCTCCCCACACTACGTGGCCTCACATTGCTAACAGGAATAGGAAGCACTATGGGATTTTTTATTAATCCTGTTGTTATTCACATTAACACCATATCAAACAAATCTGGCTAGTCCAAATGAGGACCATAATGGTTGTAAATACTGTTTACTTTGAGTGTAAGCTCTTCAGATGCCCCTGAGGAATGCAAAGCATTTTTCCCAAAATGAAAGTCAGGCCTATGAAAGAGTAGCTTGCAGT
>JAOXXN010000395.1:8493943-8520220 GCA_026770055.1 Myrmophylax atrothorax
AGAGTAGCTTGCAGTCAGGTGTTGGGATTAATTATCCCCAGCCTTTCCACCAGACACCCCCATGTAGGCAGCCTAGACATAGCCCCTCTCCTGTTAGTCTCTGCATCATTTTTGGTAGCCAGCAAAAGTTTCCCTGACACAGTTTTGACAATTCCACAATTAATTTGTCTTCGTTTCATTGTGTCCTTAATACCACTATGCAGGCAACAGATGTCAAGACTTTTCAAGTGGAATGAAGCAGAAGTGAACTCACATCCCTAATAAATTGTTTATTGAATATTTATTTTTACTTGGATGACACAGCGCTCGTGAATCCGCTGGTGGTAAAGCCCATGCTCGCAGGCTGCAGCACAACGTTTATTGAAGCAGCTATTCTTGCCAAATCTATACTGCATTTATAAATCTTCAAAACAAGCCCTGGTAAATGTCACTTCTTCTTAAATGCTTGGCAGAATCAATGAAAGCGATGCTGCCTTTGCCCTTGAAGAATTCGAGTGTTTGGATCCGAGTCCAAATTCTAAAACCCTGTTCAGGAACACACACGGCATAAACACACACACAATGCACCAGAAGCACCAGGGAAAGAAAGGGAAATTTACTCTACATGCAAGAGTTCAATAAAAACAGGACAACTTGTCTATGGCTTTTTTAGACTCTCATTGTAAGTTCTGTGAAATACACTACTACAAAGCCCAGTAACTTCCATTCTGCACTGGAATATTTTGCAGTGGTCATCCACACGTCACTCAAAACCAATCAGTTGATTTGGATGTGGGTTTAGTACCACATTAGGTCCCTTTTGAAATAAATATAAACATAAACTGAATATCAAATATAGAGTTTTAATACCCAATTCTCACAAAATACAGAAACTATTCCAGCATAACATCAGGCAATACTCTCTGCTCTGTATTTGTGTTTCCTAAGTGTGTACGGTAATTCTGATTTTTTAAATTATACCTTCATATTCCAAGAGAAATGAAACACAACAACTGAGCAAAACAGTAGAAACCTGTTACATCTCCTCTAACTTCTTGGATGCCACCAGTGAACTGAGGAACAGTCTGCTCAGTGTCAGTGGGATGCCCATCCCCAAGGAGTGGAGCTGCTCTGATAGCAGCACGGTCCAGGTTTGCTCTCTTGCCTGACATGGCACAACCCAAATGTTTTTCCAAGGAAAGCATTGCAGCATCCTTGTTTTTCCATCTGCTTTTGTAACAGTAGTGGTTTAAAAGAGTGTGGGACAGTCTAGTCAGGGTTCTGAATTATACAGCAAATAGTATTCTTCAAGAGCATGTCAGCTGGCTTAGGGCAATACCATGTTTCTGGGGCAGAGCTGCAACTACATCATCCTTTTGCCCACAGTGGATTTTTCAGAATTAGGGTAATTTCCCTGAGGAGAAATGCTGTCAGCACAGGGCAAAGAAAGAGACCAGAGAAAGAGAATTCCTGGAGATCCAGCAGTGGAAAGTCTCTCTTCGTTGCAGTTGTAATCCCCACAGCACCTTAAACCCTCCAGCCACAGAGAGTAGGGGATGTAGGACCCCTCTCTCCTTCCTTTCACAAGGAGCTTCTCTCCTAGGGACATGTGGATCTCCTGACTTGGCCCACAGCTCTCATCAGGGCACCTTCCTCCCTAACCAGAACTAACATCTCTCTTCTTCTTAGCTAAACTTACACTTGTTTCACTCCAAATGGTGCTGAACATGTTAATTAAACAGAAAATAATTGGCAGAGCTTGTAATAGAAATGACATTGCAATGATAGATGAAATCTTGGGACAATATTAATTGATAAAATGCAAAGTGAAATGGAAAAAAAAGCATTGATTCAATCTGCTTATTGGTAGAAGAAATCATCATAGCTAAAAAAAAAAAATTAGTCTCCCTCTATTGATGGCTGTCAGACTGCTAATTGCCTCAGAATGGAAAACTGGCTTTGAAATGGGAATAGTTCAAAATGAGACAAAAATCCCACAGCCTAGATGGTGATGATGAGCAAAAATGTCATCTCAAGCACACATTCAGGAAAATCAAAGACAAAAAGATTATGAGATATTTTGCTACTTTTTATTTCCCGGTTAAAACGCATCCACCAAAAAAAAAAAAAAAGGACTAATAACCTGTCAGCAATTTTACCCTATTTACTGGCATCCCTGGGGATGGTACATTGTAGTTGGTATGAAGAGGTTTCTTGGGCTCCAAGAGACTTGAAGAAATGTGATTATTCCATTACTGCATTGTTTTATTCTAAACAAAATATAAACCCACTGCTCTTACAATTTGTGTTTGTGTTTGATGTCTGCATACAGGGATTGGTAAAGCTTATAAAAGATGCTTAAGCACATACCACTTTTTCTCTAATTCCTGTATGCTTTGTTAAATAGTTATCTTAATGCAACAACAGCAGGATATTTTGGAGCTTTACAGGAGAGACAGATTACATGGCAGCCACTAAATACTGGCAAATCATCACACACTGTACAAAGTTTTCAAACGTGTAATGCAGTCTTTCATTTCATCCCCCAACCCTGAAGATATCTTAACTGATAAAAGGCAATATTCCAGCTCCCTGTTTGAAAATCCCTGACAGCCAGGTGTCAGGATGCTGGAAAGCTGCCCTTTCACCAGCTCTCTCTGGCTGCGTGACAGTGGAGTGAGAACCTGCTGGAAGCAAGAAATTATTCTCTCTAAGTACCTTCCCAGCCTGTGCTGTTGACTCCATGCAATGGTAACTGACAGCCTTGATTTGGAATAATTGGGGAAATATTTAATGTTCCCCATGAATTAAGGGGCTAGAATAAAGCTTGAGGGAAGAAACACAACCTGTTCATGGTATGGATCACACCGAAATCTAAACCTGATACAATTCCCTATTACATAAGAATGTGTTTAGTCATCTCATATTCCTCAGTCTGTTCCCTGTATCTCCTTAAAAAATGTTTAGGGTTGTATGACAGCAGTGAAGCATGACAGGTTCCTAATCTGCAAAACAACTGAAAGATGGTATTTTTCACAGAGGCAACCCCACATTTGTGTGCTGCCTGATTTAGAGTTTCCATCTGGGCAGCTGGCACTCCTTCCCTTCAGTTCAGGCTACCTCAAAACTTAGCACAGAGGCTTTGGGCAAGCTTGGAATTACACACTCAGTCAGAGAAGAACAGGTTTTTACTGAAATCACTTCCATTTTCAGATATTTCAATCAAATGTTTATTCATTTCCATTCTTCCAAAAACAGAAATGTAGAAAACCACTTGAAAGCTGAAATTGTCACCACTGGAAGTTTGTTGTTCCCTAAATCTCTAAATACAGTTTGAAATAGGCAGGTTTAGTCCATTCATTTCTCCTTTATCCCTTCTTCACCTAGAAACAAATCTTATTCAGAGGGTTTAAAAAAAGAAATAAAAAATTCTGGTACTGAAGAGAAAAAGCCGTTATTTCTACAAACATTATTTCATTAGGAGCATTCTCTGCACATCACTGTTCTCTGCATTACCAAAAAAAGAAAAAAAAACAACAAACAAACCAAAACCAAACTGCAGTCACCTTCTTCTCTTCCTCCTTCTGCTACCATGTTGTTAATTCCAACTGCAAAGCCACTGACCCTTGAAATTATTTTCACATGCCTGGAAAACACATGTGCCTTTTCCATACCTTTATGTTTCTAGAACTATTCCTTCAAAATTCTGCGTGCCTCCTGGAAAATCCTAATTCACGTAGGTGAATTAACAAGTATCAGAACTTGGCCTTCGTTTTAGCCTCAGAGACTTAAACCCTCTAATGACAGAATTCTGAGCTCAGCTTGCATTATTCCTCAGTAGTACCATCAAACCAGGTCCTGCATATGTAACGCTGCTGCAGCTTAAGCACAGCAAGATACACCCTGAACTCCCAAATCCCTGCTCCTTATTTGTACAAGCCAGGCTATGAAAACAGACACCTCTAATGAATTCACTGAGAAATCCTGAGCAGAAGCAGCAACGGCAGACTCAGAGCTATAATATTTAGAGCAACTGCAAAATTGTGCTTTCATCAGGAAAGGAACAAAAGCTCTGTTAGTTTTGAAGCTTACATTTATATTCAGCATAATAATTCAAAGTATCATTGCCTGCCACTATTAGGACACAGAGGTCAAATATGGCAAGTAAAAAAAAAAATTACATTCAAAAGCTATACAAAAGAGAAAATAGGCTCAAATTGTATGAAGTGCAGTGACATTATTTAAATGTCTTTGTTAATCAGGGTCCTGACATAAGAGATGGTGCTGAGAAGAATTTGCTCTTCAGACTCTTCTCAGCATGGGTCAAATCTGCTTAATATTCCAAACACTGAGTCTCACTGAACCGCGTTACCCCTTTATGATCTCCCATCTATTTTTTTTCCTCCTTTGAATTCCAGATGCACTGGTATTTTCAGTTTTCATCACTGCTAAAGGGCAGGGAAGTTATAGTATAAACAGTGAAGTTCCTTTCAAGCCTTGTTTATAATGATTTATACATTATATAGCTGTTAGACCTGCAGAAATTTTTGCAGAAATTCAGAACACACTGAAACAAACCACAACCAAAAACGTAGTTTGGAAACGTTTGCATTTGACCTTATGCTTTTTTCCCCCAGTGCTCAATGAGAAACAAAGAATAGGTCTATCTGCTGATTCACACATGAAAAAATAAGAGTAGTCCAGTCCCCAGCCCTAGAGCCAAAAGCCTGTGAAGCCCATGCAAAGCAAAGAGCGATGGGGCCCACAGAGCGTTTCCTGTGCAGGTGCTGCTGTGGCTCATCGACACCAACACCCCACCTGAGGAACACTGAGACGACTCTGAAGGATGTTCCAGGTGATCAACTACCACTGTTTCATGGGTGGATAGGAGTTAAATACAAAGATCAAAGCCATGCAAGTGGTAAATCTCAGCCAGTACATTGGTCTCCCCATTTTCCGGTAATGTTTGTGGCAAGCCAACAGAATTCCTCAAAACAAAAGTTAGCTCTGGCTCTCCTGGTGGCACCATTGTGGAGAGGATGTGCCCTGCAATCTCAAGACCATGTGTTCCTCTATGGCTCCTCCTTCCCCAAGCACTCAGGGAGCCCCCACAGCCACCCCAAGCTTCATCCCTGCCAGCTGCTCTCCCATCACCCAGCCTTGCCATCTGAAGGCTCTGGAGGCTGTTCCTGTTCCCTGCCAAAACACTCAATGCACTGAAGACTTTCTCCCATTTCAAACAAGACATACAGCACAAGGAGAGGACATGAAAGAGCAGCTGGACAGTTTATTTTGATTTATTGGAAACATTATGGGATTGCCCAAAGGCCTTGGTCAGAGTCCAGTTGTGCTCAGAGCTGTTCCAGCCTGTCTGCAGCAGTGCAAAGCACTAAGACAGATGAGATTGCTTGAGACAAGATGAGATCCAGCCCACCAGGGACAGCTGTTTTCACAGGGGGGATTTAGGAAGGGCATGTTACAGTAAAGACAACTGCACAGCTGTTGGAGATTTTGATAGCCTGGTCAAATCTCAAGATTTGAGAAAATGCAATGACACAAATCAGACTGTCTGGTATGACCCTTTCACACACCCAGATCAATGAACTAACTTTTCACACTATTGACATTTGTTCTTGTTCAGAATCAAAACCAATTCAATCCTAACTCCTCATTTCACAGAATTTCATATCCTGTATTTACACCTAATGGTTATTTTTTTTTTAATTGCAGATAGAGTTTTCAGAAGGAACAAAACTGTTTAACACAGATTTGAGACAGGTCTTCACCAGACCAGTGTAGGCCACAAGGGTTTCTACCCATGATGTTGAAAGAGGGTGGCACACTAATCAGGTAGCTAGGGTTACACAACAGAAGATTTCCCACGTTTTCAATAGGTTTAATACATGTTTCATTATGTCTTGTCTGTGGCTCTGATCCCTCTATTTTCACCCTACTGTAGACACCCAGTCCCACTGAGGGCTTGAGGGCTACATTTAGGGATTTGTAAGTCAGAAGGAGACACTGAAAGTGTTGGAAGGGCTGCAAATATTTTAATACCTTCTCCCATGATCAAGACAGGTAGCAACAACCAGGTGCTGTAGCTGAGGCACTTCTGGGAAGGAGAGGGGTGCCCTAAATGGTCAGTATATAACAGGGTATAAACACACGGGGGTTTATTGGAGATGAGATACTCGCATTTCATTTGTTTAAAAAGCCCTCAGAAGAACAAAGTAAATTATAAAGAACAGGTCAAAAGGAGAAGTATGAAATATCAGGAGGAAGGATTTTGAAATAGAAAGAGGGGAAGGAAGTTCAAACATATTTCTTCCTCTCCTCCTTACAATTTTCTTCACGGTGATTTTACCTTTTTCAGGACCAGCTTCAGAAGGGGAGTATTTAAGTATCAAAAGAGAACTCTTCCCTTCAGAGAACCAGTTTCACGAAATGTAATGTTGACAGGCACTGTACAGCTACAGTGTGTATTTGGGAAGACATAATAAATACGAACTGAAAAGGTCACATCTCACACAGGCACCTTTGACGACTCATGCAGACTCTCAAAATACAGCTCAGAAGTAGATACAGTAACACATTCCTCCCCTCCAGCGTTCACAGTAACTAGGGTTTCAAAACCACTTAAATTTCCTATTAAAAATCCACATTCAGGAATATACCCTGCTTTGATTTAACACATTCCTAGAAAGGCAGTGGTGCTCCTGTATTCCATGCAGCAGTCCAAGTTCAACGGGGAATTATTCCTTTTGCATAACAATAAATAGAAACTACAGCTTTCAAAGGAAACTAAATAGACAGCAATTCATTTATAACAACATCTGACTCCTTCTTGCTCATACCCCACTGCCAATCAATATTTAAGAGATTAATGAGATTTCGATTTGCAAAAAAACCCAGTAAAAATCTGCCATGCTTTTAAATAAAAATCATGTGCGACTTGATTTCTCTTCTTTTTTCCTGGTTAGCTCTTGGGACTGAAAGGGTTAATTTATTTCCTGAGACAGAAGGCCTTAGATAAGCTTGCTGGTTATGTAGGCATGTCTGGGTTGCTAGGGGTTTAAACTATCAGCTTGCAAATGGAGCTATTCCAGAACCCAGGTGATCCAAAGAATAGGTCTCCCCCTGCACTAAACGATGCAGGGATTACATGGAAAAAATGGTGTGCCATCATATGATCAGACGCTGGACTGTAATACATAAGCAGAAAGATGCTGCATTAAAATAGTGCAAGAAATGCCAGAATTATATTTGTCTACCCTCTGAGTGCTTGGTTTGCAATCCTCAGAAGGTTTTTTTTAATTATTATGTTTAATAATCGTAACTATTGTGTGCAATGCACACAAAATATGATTCAGTGGTGGGTAATAATGACGCCCCTTGTGGGCAGCTCCTGCTTGTGAATTGTCCTGGTACTTTTCCTATTTGGACATGGATATTCCAGTGGTTAATAACATGATTCCCTCTGTATCTCAGCTCACTCATGCATATGATCTCTTGATTGCCTCATATACACTGGTTAACCTTTTTACCATGAACCCTGATGTCTCAAGAATGTTCTGTACCCCTCCAAGCAGTTTGTGAGCCTGGTCAGAGCACAGCAAACCTGTGCCACTTGGCCAAGGCAGATGCATCACTGCTGAACACTGCTGGACCACTGCCAACAGGGTTCTGTGCCCCGAGATACTGCCTGCATTAAAGCAAAACATCTATACAATAAGAGCAGGAACTTTGTGGGAAGGGCAATTGCTGTGGAGTTTTTTTGTAAGGGTTTATACAGGTGTGAGAAAGACCACAAAGTACTTACTGAGGGGGGAAAAATGTAGGCTTGAGCATAGCCAACAATGGAAATAATCAGAAGCTGTGACACAGTATATAAAATACGTTCAAACACATACTTGACTTTAATTTATTGGTGATAAAGCTGCCACTGGATTAAGCTGGAGTTCAGGGTGCTAAGTACCCTGTAAATCAGGAACTCCATCACGTGCCACTGCAGTTCCAGGCTGCCTGGTTAACAGGAAATCACTTCCATCACCACAGCCAGTCGAGGAGACAAACCCATGACCAGAATGCTTTTTTTTATCTTCCAAATCTGTGACTCTGTGTAAACTATTTCTACAGGAAATAAATCTGTAAAGGTGGCATCAATTATTACAGTTTCAATTAAGGCACTGAATGGCAGGAGATGCCATGCATAGCAGAAATGACTAATTTGGAAAGGGAATAATGTATATTTTTCAGATAAAGCTGAAGTAATTTTTTTTTAAATAATTTAGTCAGGATATTTATTCTCTTTTCAACAAAGGAGATGACAGATCCACACGTGATAAAAATCTTCTCTCTTCCTCTTCCAGACAAAGGTAGAGACACAAGGGCTGGTTTCCATATTCAAGCCCCTCAGTTATTAGATTTGCTACATTCCCAGCTCTTGTCAAAAGCTTCAGCTTTTCCTTTTCCTTAAAAGTCAATGTAAAAATCTTTTAATATGTGATCCTGAACTGAGAAACGATAAAGAGACTGAACATATGTGTGCATGCACACGTGTGTAGATCAGTAGACATTAATAGCTTGTGCAGCATCATGCTAAATCATCTTCATGTTTGCCTCTATGACACACAATTGTTGGGTTTTACATGAAGCAAAACCACAAAGAATCTGATTTGCAACATTTTGGATTGGTTCAAGGTTTTGAGAACAAAACTAAAATGAATTCACAGAAATTACACAGGAACTGATCTGGTTTCCACCAAATTCAGAAAAGTTACTGCACTTGCTATACACTCTCCATTGACCCCACCTCCCAAAGTCAGCAGCAAAGTGGTCAGGAGCACAAGGCATTCCCTGCAAAGGAGCAATAGAAGTGACACTGCTGCCCATAACACAGTGCCCCACATTTATATAGTGCTGCCACCGCCCAGGATGCCAAAACATCCAAACCTCCTGCATAAGGAGCAGAAGTCACACAAACAGGGTGCGATCCAAGCTGTCCAACTGTGTCCCTGGTACTGATTTTGCTCCAGGACAGCAACCCATTTCTCTCAAAAACCTGCATGAAATTTTCCACTGGGACAAAAAGGGAATCTCTCCCATCTCTTGCGATATGAAAGAGCAGCCCATGTTTAACTTCATATGAGTCAGCCTCCTCTCATGCCTGAGTCTTTTCCCTGCCTATATTTCTCTGCTTTAACTTTTCTTTCCCTCCAGTCAACTGTGAACATATATATGAAGATTAGATTTTGGGAAGCACCTTCAACTCGATTCACTTCAGTTGAATCTTCAAATGCTCAGCCTCTTTGACTATCAGGCCATAAATATTAGAGAAGTAAATATCTATACCCTGCAACCTCTCCCCTTCTCTCTTTGTGACAGTTCTGCTCGTGGCTCCCCCAGGAACTGATTTATCCACAAGACTGGCATTTTAAATTCAACAATATGCAACTCATTTTGACAGTCCTCAAAGATAACAAATACTCAGTTTCAAATTATTGAATCATTCATTTAACTTAGAAGGCCTGAAAAATATCATTTTTATGGAAAGCAATAAATTGTAATTGCAAATAATAAAAATGTAAGTAAAGAGAATGCCTGGACATGCCACAAAGAAAATACCTCGTTTTCTAAGTGGGTGTGTTTAATAAATGATGATTTCTAATTGTAACATATTATTTACAGAATTAACCCTTTTGATGTCTATCTTTTATCCCCAATTTAAAAAGTTATTTTGACTGCAGATGATAATACCAGTTGCTCTGGGTCCAGCCTCCCTGGAGGCAGAAGGAGGCACTGAGAGCTTCGGCTGCTCCAGCCCCTGCACAGAACATTTTCCAGCAGCCCCTGACTGGCTGTCTGGGCCCCTGCAAAGCTTCCCAGTCAGACCTGAGGACTGTGATGTGGTGTAGGGACTCCTGAGTACCACACCTTAAGAAGATATGTCTGCCTCCAAGGGGTTACGTTCAAAGGCTGAGACCAGCAAAGCTCCAGCAGTGTGCAGCAAGCTGTTCACACTGGGGTTACCATCCTGCTGGTACAAAGCAGTGAAGTGTCCTGTTTATCAGTGCTAGTGGCTGCCAGTCTGATAGTATGACTTGTTACTCTGAGATTCAAAGTTTGAGTCCAGATCTTTTCAGAATTTACCCGTGATGATATTCTGTCAATGTAGAATAATCCTTTGCACGGGTTTCCATTTTTTTCCCAAGTTTGGCAATGATGATTCTGTACTTTGGCTGCCTTATAAAAAAAAAATAGCATGTTGACTTTCATTTTTCATGGTGTATTACTCAATGATTAAGGCTATTTCTTTTGTTGTTTGTTTATTTGTTTCTACTTTCCAATCTGAATTCATCTGGATTCAGCTTCCAGGCTACTCCAGCCAAATCTTGTCTTTCTCTACTAGATTAGAGAGGTAACCAATATTTGCAACACATTAAGGCCCTTCTGAGCTGTAAACATATCATGTCTCTTTCCTCGAGAAAAGCAGAACAGATGGAGCTCTAAATTTCTTACTACAAGCCATTCTCTCAAAATTATTTTTCTTGCCCATTCATTTACCTTCTTCAATTTGTCAACATAATTTAAACAAATGTGGACACAGAACTGAACAAGATATTCCAGTAGGTGCCTGACTAACAGAATATATATGGACAAAATCACTTCCCTCTCCCTAAATCACCATTCTAATCTGTATGTTCACAATCCACATTAGCCTTCTTTGCCCCAGCTCTCATAGAAAGCCCCAAGGAGCTGCTGATCCTGACACCTTTCTCAAGAGAACAGATATCCTCTTTGTCCTCATTGCAACTTCCAGCCTGGATACTCCTTAATTTTTTTTTGAATGGCCCATATTGGCAATTATCCTGAATTCTCTTCTATTACTACTCACCATTCCAACAGTCTATAAGTGAGCTGGAATTATTTTTTACTGGCAGCTACTATATGTATCTCTCCAGTTTATTGACAAAGTTGTGAATGAGGACTGAGCCAGCGTCTATCCATAAGGAATTTCACTGCATGCAATCTTAGGCATCATTATTATTTTAGTAGTGGAAAGCATTCTTCTATCCAAATAAAGGGAAAAAAAATAAAAATGCATTAAAAAATAGGCAAAGCCAAACTTTCCAAGGCATAGCAAAAGATGGGCTTCATTATGTAGAAAAGTAATAGCTGTGTGCAAAAATACCAGGTGTGTATCAAAAACAGTCATTACAATCAGTTTCTTTTGATCAAAAATCCCATGTTAGCCACAATTTAATGTGCAATAGAAGAACACAAAATAACTCCATACAAAATAAAGGATGTGTATGTTTATACACATTTGGACCACAAAGACAAGAATTAACAGAAATTTTTGAATAACTGCAATACAGCATGGAAGGCACCCTGGATGGAAGTTCATGAATGCTCCCATAATAGTGATCTTTTATTCAGCATGAGCTCTGCCATGGATATAAATCCTTTCTGCCTGTCTCCAGGGTCCCCAGGCCCAAAATAACATAAGATTAACTTTCATGACAGACTTTTTTCCTTTGGGGAGGGGAAGAAGGCAGAGGGAAAAAAGCTGTGTCAGTGTGACAGGGAAAGTCTAAAACCAGATATGAGTTCATAACAGGAAAAAAAAAATCTTCATTATTTCTAATCACTAAAACTGCAGAATTCAGGAAATCACTGAAACATGGAGCCCATTTATTCCTCTGGATGCAACAAATGCAACTTGGAGCAGTGCTAAAATATCTTGGATAAGAAAGCTTTAATTCATGTTACTACTGCTGACTTCTGAGTTCCTCCTCCTTTGCTGTCCACTCACTTAGAGAGGTGGCCAGGCTGCACATGTCTGGGTGAAATCTGTAATATAATCAGTGAGATGCCACACAGCGTAGTATCTGATGCTGGTTTATTATTCTCAGTGTGCTTCTTCTTCAGGTTCAGTCTCCCTCCCCCCAGCCTGCTCTCTCCCCTCTCCTCTGCAAGCCCCCTCCAGAGGCACAAACAATTTTAGCTCAAAAGCCACATTGCCTCTCATTTTATGAAATTTCTGCAAGGAATAACCTTTAACCCATACTTTGCCTCCTCCCCTTCCCTGCCAAAAGCTTTATTCATTCAATCCTTTTTCAACCTCAATTACTTCCCATTTAACAAATGGTTGGTGTAGCAGTGAAGCACTACAGTAAGAACAAAGGTTGGTGCTCCATTGCAATCTCTTCAGGGTAGAATTAAAGGCAAATTCTCTATCAGAGAAAGCCACCTCTCCTCGATTTTTCTGTCACTGCATTATTATTATACAGCTTGTCTCTGAAAAGAAGGCTCTCAGGGTGTCATGAACTCTCAGAGAATTTCTAGTCTACAATGCCTTTCAGTAAAAAAAGAGAATGCTCCAGAGAGAAAATAACCTTTGTGTAAGGAAAGGTTTGTTCTGCAATATTGTCTGAGCATTGGCTTTACAGGGAAGAAATGAGTCTCTGCATTTGCATTGCCAGAGTGCAGGAGCTGGTGCAAAGGATGTGACTGTGCCCAGCCCGAGCTGAGCCGCTCACTCCCCTTTGGCTGAGTGACAGACTCAAGCAGCATCCCAGTCCCTGCTCCACTGATACATCCACAGCACAACACACACAGCTGAGTGCAGAAAACAGCAATCCTGGACATTCAGTTAATTCTTAATTACACAAAAAAAGCCACGTCACTTACACCATCTCTTTCCTGATCTCGTATGAAGGGTAAGGAAAGAATGTATTCCTAATTCCTCATTTCACAATCATTCTCTCATATTTTTTGCCCTGATTTTAAACACCTTAAATGTCCCCATAAATTCCTGTCTTTGCTGGTATGTCTGTAACAGCAGTCTGTGTTGGCAACAGGACAGCAGTATCCTCATGGGGACAAAGTAGTGATACTCCAGAAGAACCCTAAACTGGCTCGTCTGTCAAAAATAAAGACTGCTTATAGCAAGTTTCATTCATACAATTATAAACTAAACATACACAAACACACATGTTCCAGCCCAGGAAAGAACAGAGAGCACGGGGAAAAGTGAGAGATACTCTTTAAAAAAGGGAGGGAATCAAGAGAGAGATTCCAAGCTGTGGGAACTGTTAAATGCCCTTTGAAATAAATGGAACTCTGGTAATTAATTTCAGCTAAGAATCTGCCCCTGAGAAATGAAAAGTACCTCTCAACCTTCTCACATCCTACTTTCCTGAATTATTTTAATTACATGAATAGTTAAGGGAGTTGTTATTTTTATTTCATATAATTTTATGTGTTCCATTGGTCATTTCAAAGAGTTTGGTTTTATATATTCTGTTTTAAAGTAAAAAGTTTTCTTTATCCAAATGAGAAAAAGAATGTTGCAATGTAAAAGGAAGGTGAAATGGTTAATAGAGTAAATAACTTCTAAATGCATAGGAAAAAGTACATTACAGGAAAAGAAAATTAAATTTTGTGGTATTCAGATTCAGGTTCAAGCTCAACAAGAAGCATCATCAAAATGTATCCTCCCTTGGGAATTACAGATTATTGAAGACAGTGGCACTTCACATGCTTTTCTTAATACTGTTTACAAATTACATCCTTCTGGGAGTTGTAGGAAGAAAAAATGTACTTTAAAGGCATGCAAGTGGGTTATTATCTAAAGCTAATGGCCACCATTCCCACATATCTGAAAGATCATTTTTTCCCCCTGCAAGAAAAATAAACCAAAGAGAAATGGTATCATGCTTGATGTTCTGCAAACATTTTAATAATACATAAGTCTGAGTTAGAAAGGAAAACAACTCAAAACGAAATCAATAAGGTCTGTAAAACTAAAAAATTTCCATTTAGCCTCCGGCTCCTCTCTGTCAGTGTTTACTGCGTGTCGTGCAGGCTCCTTCACGTACCTGCGTGCCTGGGATATTCCTAGTGCTGAAAATCCTTTAGATGTATCCCAAATGCTGAGGTAACGCTATTTAAATCTCAGGAATAATAAACAATTAAAAAGCCCCCACTACTGCTGTCACTCAGTGCCACTTTAAAAATAGCCCAGTCGAGCAGGTGGTGAGCAGGGATTGCTGCGCTGCTGTCACCGCTCTCTGCAGCCCGTGCACACAGCCCAGCCCTACCAACAGAGCTGCTTCTTTCTGTTGCTCATCCGCGCCTTCCTACTCATCAACTTTACCTAAATGTGGGTTTCAGCTGTAACATGCCGAGTTTTCAGCTGCAGCCTCCTCAAGGCAGGGATTATCACGCTGAACTTGGCTGCTACCTCTAGAACAGGTCTGAGATTGCAAACTAAACTCTCAGCCTAAAACGCTGGGAATCACTCAGTGGCATCTTCCGAGACTGACTTGACCCCATAAGGGTAACACAAGCAATAAAGGGTTAAGCCTTTTGGTTTCTGAAGACTTTTTGGCAGTCATAAAAGCTGAAAAAACAAGGAAACAGCATTAGGTTTGCAGTGAAAGGAGCAACCCGCAGGTTGCAAAATTTTGGGTTAACCACTTGTTAAATTACTATCTATTTGTAAAATTATTTCAAGTTTGAACGGTATGAAAGATGAAGATAGATGTAAATTATGTATACTGCAGTTACCTGCAGCATTTCACAGTTCATTCCCAGAATATTTTGGGTCTTGGCCTCTATGGCTCTTTTTTATAAATGGTCAGTACACTTGGCCAGCTCATCATGACAGTACTTCTCCAATATGATGTAGGAGAAATCATAAAAGGCTTTTAAAAAGAAAGAAAGGGGAGAAAATAAAAAAAGAAAAAAAAAAAAGAAAAGGTTTTCAAAACCATTGTCAAAATGAGGGTCCAGAAATCAATTTGTAATTATCTGCCAACACAAATCTAAAGGCTTTTCTGTGATAAGGGTGGTAATACATAGGGCTGTAATGTGAATTATTTCAAAGAATAAAGGGCTGATTGTCTTCATGACCTATATAGCTTTTAGTGAGCTTTAAAACAAAATTACATTTTATACTTCTCATGAATGGCTTTCTCTCCCCTCTTTCTCCCTTTAAAAATGCAGGGGGTTTGTCCCATCTCGTAGGCTTTCAGCTTTAAATAGGACTCGGTTGCTTCCAATGTTGATGCATTTCGTTCCACTGGAAGTGAAGACTCTGGATTTGCAAAAGAGCTGAAGCTTCCCCTGTACAAAGGCAATCCCTTCCAATGTGTTTAAAAGTAAACTACAAACCATATGATCGCGTTATTTTTACACAGATGCTCAGCACTAGAATTCTTTTTTTCCTCATGGAAAGATTTTACCATGAAAATATAATTTAAAAAATAAATACTTCACAAGGTGCAAAAACATCAGGAAATAACATATCTTAGGTCAAAAAGGTCAAATGAATATGAGGGGGAAATATAGAGTTGAATATTTGCAACAAATTGAAGAAAAAGGCCAAGTGCAGTATGTTCAGTGTGAGGGCCACATTCGGGTCACTGTCCTTCATCAGCTCAGCCCCTGGGCCCGAGGGCAAGGCAGGGATTGCAGCTGGAGGTGACTCCAGGCCTGGCTTTTCATTGCTCAGTGGTTCTCAGTGTACACTTCACTATTGCAGCTCCAAACCCACAACAGCTTCTGTGTGTGACACCATTTGCAATCTCCTTAGGCAAAGTTGCCTTCACATGGATTTACTTATGGCTCTTGCCTGCTTGAAAATTGCTTTCCAGGAAGTATCCACTGTAGTTTCACTGAATCATTATGTTAAAAATATTGAACATATTATATAATTCATATTGCAGAGAGTATATCTATACAAAATAATTATTTGAAAGAATGCTTGGTTATGTTTCATTGGCTTATTCAGAGATTCAAAAAATCAATTGTTACTCAAGTGTATTAGTCTGGAAGAGTTTTGCTTAGTAAGAGCTCCCTGGGATAAAGACATACATCCCACTCTTATTACAATAAACCAGATCCTTAAATGAAGTACCTGCAGTTGTGTATGTCAGGATTCCTTTGCACCAGCACCTCGAGTCTGCTTTGGAAATGGGATGAATTTCTTCACCAATCTAAGATTCTTAAATTGTGGCAAAAATAATTAATTAATTAATTAACAAGTATGGATTATTTTAGGACAACTATTCCTAAGGAAATTTTTTTAATTCCATTGCCTGCTTGCTTTGTATCTTCGTGCTAATTGACTGACTTTGTACAGTATCTACAATGAAATATCACAGAATCTTCTCTGCTTTGGTTTCAGAAGAGGTTACACATGGGGTTCTTTCCCTGGATGGAGTTTTAATCTTTAAGAAAGTGTTTGCTAATCTATTAAGGTGAGATCTTTTCACTACTGTATCTACCAATTTTTCCTGAGAGGATTTTTTGTAATATCATTCCTGCTCCATTCTGTAATATCTTCCTGCTCACACCACAATACATAACTAGACCACTGACCCTGTATGTTCATACACTGCCTGGAATTTTAAGGCCAAATTCAGAAGCCCTGCATGAAGCCTTTTAAATAATAAATAAAAACTACAGTGCCAAGGTATCCCTGCCAACTCTTCTGCAATTGGCAGGCATTGCTCATTTAATAACTTTACTTTTCACTGGAGAGTAAACCTGTCCCCATAAGCCATATGTCTTTTTCCAACATTTGTTTCACTTGAACTTAAATTCTAAAGGGACAGTAAAGTACATAATGTCACACCAACTTGCTGATACATTTGCTAATGCTGCAAGCAAGGTTATCCAGTCTGTTCTCAAACTCCAAATGGTTTGTTTTGGGTCAAAAAGGTTGAAAGAAAGCAAGATGGAGATCAAAACTGCTGGTTCCATCTTATTTCCTACCTTAGATGGTAAATTAACGGTGGGGTAACCAGATAATAAAAGCACAGACTGGAAGGATCATTCAATCTGATGCAAAACTACTTAAGAGACTGACAATTTCTCCTCTGTGTTACAACACTCTGGGAAATGTCATCTCCTGAACACAAACAAGGACAGCTCTAAGACTAGTCCAGCCTACACCACAGAGAAGGCAAGATGTACATACTCAGCTGGCACAAACCTAAGGACAGAATTACCTCCAGCACTTTGTCCTTTCCCTGTTCAGCCTGAACAGAGCATGTGGCCTTTGAATCAGCCAAATGTGGCTGAAGGGAAGAGACAAGCCCACAAAACTTCCTGAACAAACTTTGGTAAGACAGAAGCAAAACTCAGTGCACTGTTAATCAACTCTTATCTGTTAGGGGGGAAAAATGCAAATGGAACATCATTAAAAAATGAAAACTTTTAATGAAAACAAGAACTACTCATACTGCTCCACAGAGGATAAAATATCTCTCTTTGGATTCCACTCTAATCTAGTTTCAGGGTAATTGTTAAAGTGCTGGAAATATCTTATCTCTCCCTCCTCCCTGTTTGTATTCCTGACTTCTTTAACATACAGATTGCCTTTAATTTGGTTGGTTGGAATGTTGGTTCTACATAAGGCTCTCACTTAAATTCCACTTTAAATGAGTGTTTCTCAAGAAACAACCTTCAGCCCAAAATGCTCATTCCAGTTCTCATGTCAAAGGAAATTTTGTTGTCTTCTCCTCTTCACCCCATCTTGCAGGTTCCCTCCCAATATGTGCTGTCCTCAGACCCTGCTGGCTTCTCTACTCATGGTGTGACTGTTCCAGAGCCACCCAGCTCCAAATCAAGGTGTTACATCCTCTTTTGTTTTCCTGATTCCCCCATGTTCCTGTGCTAAGTAGCTCAACTTTTCTTTTGTATGGCCTCTATGGAATTGTCAAGCATGCACATAATAAACTGGGTATACTGCAAGGACTTATGTCTGTGAAATCCAGTCTACAGTCTGGTTCACTGCAGTTACTTTTTTGAAGTTGTCACCACTCCATGCCTTTGAATAGTCCTATGTTTTTGCATTATTTTCCTGACTGCCTTGAACCAGAGAGATCAGGGGAATGCAAAACTTATGTGTCCCAGCAAGAGACCAGTGAAAGTTTCTCAGCTTATTAACAATTTCCTCTAAGCAGTCACCTCAATGCATAGAGAAAACCAAAAAGGCAGCGTAAAATATATGAAAACATTTGTTCTTTCCTCTGGCTGTATTTACCTCAGCAGGAAATGCTCCCAACAATACAGAACAGAAAAATGTGTTAGGTCTGAAAATGCCTCTTACAGTTTGGGGTCAAAGCCTCTTTGGCTTGCTTTGCCTTCAGCAGGGTGATGGGCACTGTAGCAGCTCAGCATGCTTGTCACTAACTTCTCACCTCCAGCTCCCCAGGTCACAGGGAGATCAAAGCCAAGGAGCACAGAGGAAGATTCTATCACATGGATCATGGAGCAAGACCTGGTTTTCATGCCCTCTGTGCACAACAACCCTTCTGGTTACTGGAATTATGTTCAGTTCCTCTTCCCTTTTTTTAAGTCACTGCAGTACCTGATTGGCACAATGGTTACAAAGAAGTTCATTCAAAAGTGAAACAAACAGAAGGAAACTACTGATAATCAGAAGGGGAGCTGTAATAATTACCAGCATTTGACTGAAACTCAAGCATGTAGCAATACTTGAAGAATCCATTGATTCCAGAATGGTTGCAAAGAGCAAAATATCCAGCCTCAGGTTCAGCAGCATTTGCTGCACACTGGCAGGACAAAGCAATCCACAGTAGTCACAGAAATGGTAAACTCACAGTGATACAACCCACCATAATCCTAAATTTTTTCCACTGAACAATTTAAAAGCAGTGTTTCTCTCTTAAGACCCATCTGCAGGTAAGAAGCTTTATCCTCCTATGTTTTTATTAATACTGACCCAAACCCAGTAGTCCCCTCTGTAATTCCATCTCTCTCAGCAGACCAGCCTTGCTCTCCACTGCTCTGAGGCACCATCAGCACACAGGAACCGCTGAGAGGAGTTTCAGGATGAGGTCAGTCTGTGCTCAGATCATACCCATCATCCTTAGAAAGGGATATAGAGCAAACACCTCACTCCAGCGTTCTCTCACTTTTGGCCTTCATCACTTCCTCCTTGTGCACTAAAACAGATGCTACCACGTATGTAACATTGCCAGTGTCATCTAATGATTATTCAAACCTTTGTATTCTTCCTCCAACAATCATAATAACATGTTTTGACAACTTGAACTCCATGACAATTATCCTTTGTGGAAATCAAAACAACATCCTATTATTAGCTGGGAACATAACCTTGCAGAAAGTACAAAATCAGGATTGCCATCAATGTGTTTTTTATGGAACATCTGACTGAGATCTCAAGTAGGGACTACCAGGAGGGACACTGCTGCTCCCTGAACAGGTGTTAGTGACCTGTACAGTGTGTCTGACAGCACCACGGAGTATCTGTGGGCTTTTGGAACATCACTATTGCAATGGCTACCATCAGTTGGTTTTCTTAGAATCAGACACAATCCCTTGTTGTGTATTTGTACCACATTCAACAAAAGGGGGTTCCATCTTCATGCTAAAATTAACACTATTTACATTAACAGCTAAAGCAAAGCACTGACAAAAAAGGAGCTACCTCTTCCTTCACCATCTAGTAAGCTAAGTTTACTTATTTGCAATGTTACACTTATCCTTCTCAGTAGGCAAATTTGTAAGACTGATAAGAATCCCTTTAAAAAACAGCTGATTTTTCAATTTTTTTTTTCATTTTAAGTGTGCTAGATTCTGAAACAAAAGTCTGGCATCAGTGTTCCTTCAATGGGGATAATGAAATCTTTTTACTCGTGAAAAATACCACCAGAAGATCAGAGAATCATAGAATGGTTTGGGTTGGAAGGGACCTTAAAGATCATCTGGTTGCAACTCACTGCCATGGACAGGGACACCTTCCACTAGAGTGGGTGACTCAAAGCCCCATCCAGCCTTGCCTAGAACACTGCCAGGGATGGGGCTAAAATGCTGAATTTCAGGCAGATATCGGACAATTGTCACAGGAAGACATTCCTCCTGCTAATCCACAGTGGAGAGCAAGCACAGCAGGGCACAGCACCAGCTTCACTGTGGCCCAATACTGCCATGAAAGAGTAACTCTGATTATGCAAACAACCACAGGGACACGACCCTCACTCAGGTCACTGCAAATTTAACTGCACTGCATCAAATTTACCAGAAAATCACAAGGGCAATCACCAGATGATCGCTGGCCATTACTAGAGCAGGATCATTCATTCTAATGACATCCCCAAGCCATACAGGATGTTATCTGTTTTGCTCAATTTCCAGACAAAATAGTTTAACCAATATTAATGCAATTTAGAGTTTAATGCTCCCTCACCCAAATGCTTTCTCTCTCCACTCCAACAATCAACAATCCCTTCTTTCCATCTCATTTGAAGCAGTGATTTTCTATCAGAGAGGTATAACATGTCTGGGGTGATTCCTCAGCTCTAGGAGAATATTTCAGCTTTAGGTCTGTAAGATGCCTAATGAGACAATTCCACACACTGGGAAAAAAAGTTGGAGAAGTAAAGCCCACAGCTTTATTGCACTGCTGTTGGCTTTGAGCAGAAACTGTGACTACTTAAACGGAGGCATGATTTGAATGTTGGTTTGGATAAGTTTTGAGAGAGAGTGGTTTTGTTTAGAAAACTTTTTGGAAAGCATTTCACAGCCACCTGCTTTCCTACCCTTTCACCTGGAAAGGAAAGCTGCACAAGAAGCCCTGGGAGCTGCAGCCTGCCAGAGGAATGACAGGAAATCCTGGCCATTTTTCAATCCACAGGAGCTGAAATTCTGAGGACTTCAAGTAAATGGTGCTTCTCAAGCCTCTGGGAGCTCTAAAATAATGACTTATATACAATTTATTTAGGAATGATCAAAGTTTCCCTCCAAGCATCAATCCATATCCCCCAAGACAACACCTTTCAAATGTTAGAATTTCCCACAGATGAAAATTTCCAATATTAGATTAGTTCTACTCCAAATCCATTGTCCTGCAATTTGCTCTGGCTCAACACTGCTATCATGACAGCCCTTAAATCATTTATTCCAAGTTAAGATAAAAAAGTGGCACATTTTGCCATATTACTCAAAATTTAAGAAAACAGCCAAACATATTAATGGAATTGCAACTTCCTTTCCAGTGCATCACACTGTAAATGCACAGGGTGCTTAATATGACAGTTGCACAATCCATTCCAGGGAAAATACTTTGAAAGGCAATTTTAAACAATGACCACTGTGAAGCTTAAATCTCCATTAGACTCTCATGTTTCTCTGGATTTCTTCCATTCCTTCCCATGGCCCCCAAAAATTTGTATTATTTTAAAAAGTCAACAAGAAACAGAACCATATACACTCATTACTCTTGGATAATAATTTCTATTCTGGGCTTTTCCTCTATCCCCATGTCACAGGATATCAAATCTTTTTTGAATAATGTTTTCTAGCTTTGGGGTTCTAAGATTATTCCTTTTTTCTTTCTTAGAAAGAATTTCAGTACCCTAATTGGCATTGCAAGGGGAAGACAAAATCCCACCTTTCCTTTTTTTCTATGTATGCCTCATTCTTTGGAATGGTACTAAAAATTAAAAGACAAGGTCTGAAAATCGAAAATAAGCCAAAAAATTATCCATCACACTATCTTGCACTGAAAGCAATTTGGTTTTGGATTTGATCTTGCTAGCAATTCTTTGAAAAAAAACCTGGCATTGAGCAGTTCTTTCATCTAACAATGTATGATCTTGCAGAAAAATGTGTGGAATGTTTCAAAGAACTTGTTTAGATATATTTACTTTATTGCCATGCCCATGGGAGGAGAGAGCCTTTTTTCCTGACACAGATTTCTATAATTCAGTTTAAGGCAGTGAAGCTGCTCCTGCAGAATGCCAGGCTGCTTCTGCTGGGAGCTGGCTTGCTTTGCTCTGACTGCTGTTACCCTGAGCCTTTCCCAAACAAGGTCTTGCTCAGACCCAACCACCCGAATCACCTCCAAGTTCTCAGGTGAGGAAATAAATGTCTAGTACTGAATTAAGACTGTAAAATAGTAAAATTTTCTGTGTGTTCATGCACTTAGAGGTACTACCATGCATGAATATGTTTAGACACACATGGGTATAGAAGTGAAATTTGACCATGACACCCCTGCTGCTGGTGGGTGGCAGCTCCAACAGCTGTTGAATGAATGGGATGTTCTGCAGCATGGGATGATGTGCTGGTGTGGGCCTTCCCTTGCCTCTTCTGCTTAAACAATAGCCACCACTGATGGCCATGATGGCTGCATCTCACTTGAGCTGGACTCTGGAAGGGTAGATAATAACTAAACAGCTAAAGGCCAAATTCTTGCCCAGCAGCTGAGGGCTGGTTGAGCGCGTGCCAGCCGAAATACGTTCGGTATGCAAACGTGACTATAAGTCAGTCACCTCATTCCACAGAGAGCGGACAGCCCAGGCCCATTGGGCCCTGCACAGCAGTGGGCTGCTTGCCAGGATTTGTTTTTCAGCAGGGACACCTCTCAGCACTACTCATGGAGACTGAGAGAATGACTGTCATGTCAGACACTCCACAAGAGAACTGAGGCTAAGAGCGCTCAGACTCTGAAGTCAAAGAAGGAGCAAAGCCTGATTCCCAAACCCCCTCCCCAAATTTTAGGCCTGTTTGCTCAATCTTTGTCATTAATCATGTTCTGTTCTCTTTACCAGGACTTCGTCATGAGTTCGTTGTACCATAAACCAGAGGCGATAAATCAGGTAGTAACAGACATATGAATAGAGCAAAATGGTAGCCAGGCACAGTTTTTTCTACTAGTTTTGGCTGGGTCACCCATGAAAAGAAGCAAGCTGGGTCAAAGTGAGGAAGACCTACTTAGACCCTTGTTTTGAGGATGAAGAACAGAAGGACCCCTACCCAAAATTGATGCCAGAAGAAAACACCGCCCCAGCTTCACCCAGACTCCGCCTGTAATCAATATGTAATGAGATGTTGTAATTCCTTGCATAATGAATGAGAAATGTTGTAATCACTAATGTTCAAATGTATAAATTAGCCTGCTTTGGCACCTGTGGGGGAAGTGAGTTTTGTGCGGCGTTAGCTGCCTCACTTCCCTGCACAGAAAGAAATACCTTCTGCTAATGGAATACAAAACTTTCTCTTAGCAGTTCTTTTTGTGGTGCTTTTTGCTATCAAGTCTTAGCTAAGTGATATAAAGGACTGACTGTGCACATAAAATCCCTTAGACTTAACTGACCAAGTCTTGATCCAGCCACACCTAAACTCCCACAAGGAAGGAGTTTAAAACACAAGGGGTTTTTTTCTGAGCCTCATGGCTCAATGGTAGGGTCTTCTGACAGTTTTGCCTCACCCTGTCCTCTATGCAGTAAATAATCAAGTGTCCTTTGCCATCAAATCTTGTTCAACCACTGTTACATTTACTATCAACCTTTGTTAGTCACTGTTTTACATCAGTAAACATAATGCTACTTCTCTTGCAAGTGAAGAGCATCACACCATCCATGGCAGATGTTCATGTGTGACTTTTTGTGAAGGCAATCAGTTTTTCCACAGTACTTTTTTATTCCTTAAAATTTATTTAAAAATAACTATGGAGAAATAACCCATATTGTACAATGATTTATCTGAGACAATTTTGACAAAATTCACTTGTGTCCCTTAAGGCAGATTAGATGAAGTACCATTTAATAGTATTGATGATGGATGCAGTGAACAGCTTTAGGCTTGGGAATCTAATCTATGACACCTAGAAAGTGTTAGTGTAGCAAGAAGCTCATTTGCAGCCTTTAGAAATCACTCTCAGTCCATGCCATGTAAATGGGAAGGAAAAGGTGGTGTGTTGGGAGGAAGAACATTCTGTGAAAAGTAAAAGGGCAATGCCACTAATCAGAGCATCTCCCTGGTGAGCAGATCTGAACCACTATGGCAGTGCAAAGGCTTGGATCAATTAGAGATCAATACATTATAATCCTTGGAGATATGGACAGAACAACACTTATCAGTGGCAAAAATTGGTTTTCATCGCTCTTTAGAAAAAAAAAATCATCTTTATCTTTTCCTCCTGGTTTAATTCCTCTCAAATCTACCAGGCAAAATCCCTGCTTGTGCATGGGGTGACACAAAGCTAATTGACCCCTCATTTCCTTCTAAAGGGCATCCATGGGGGAGCATCCAATGCTAACCCAATCAATTATAGCTGGGAGTGGCAAAAAGAGGTGTTTTAAAGGGCATCTAAACCATGAACTATCTACTCACCAGAGATGGAAGAGGAGGCTTATGCACCTCAGCCAAACACAGCAGCACTGATTCACTAACTTGGAAAACACTGAATTCAACAGTTCATCATTCAGTCTCAAGCCTGATCATGCACTGGTTTACCTGCTAAAACCAACTGCAAAGATGTAGGGTAGGCAGGTTTCTGCAAACTGGGCAGTTTACTCCAAACTCTAGTTTAGTTACACTATCACACTAAACAACAAAATTCTGTGGGGAAATGCCAGATAAATGATGCATATCATGAACTTGAAGATGCTGACCTTGTAAGGGTTCACTGCATACAGACTAAATTTTATCATAAGAGGTTAGATTCCTATGGCAAATTATCAATAAACTCAAAATACTTCCTTTGTAGGGAAAAAAAACCAAACCAGCAAACTGATAAGCCTTTCACATTGTGAGGTAGTTTATAACAGGAAGTCTGTGCACATTGGACTTGTCCAGAAAACTATTTAAGTGATAATACATAACTCCCTCTACCTCTAATGATGAATATGATGAAATCACTAAAATTAAGCAAAACTTAAGTAAATATAATGAATGTGGTAAGCACAAAGCTGGTACCTGAAAAATCTGAAAAAAAAAAAAATAAAGGTAAGAATTTAGCATTTTTTAATGCCAAAAAAAAGGCAAAGTCAGCAGTGGCAAAGCTACAATGTGTACAAACCAAAGCACTGCAGAGCTTAGTGGGACTAATTAACCCAGGAAGAGCACTGTGCTGACAGGTTATACTGAATCCCATCCAAGCTATCCTGTTCTGTGCTAACCAGGATGCAGAGACATAAAAGCCTACCCTACTTCTCTAACAAACACAAAAACATCTTGGAAGTTTTATTAACTAATTATTTCAACATTGCAATTTCTACCTGGCATCACTTACTTGAAGTGGCTGAGCGTGCTGAAAGCTGGACCTGGTGACTTGTTAATAAAAATATTTGTCTACTCCTCTTTGTGACAGTAAGGAAAATCAGGCGTGGGAAGTAGAAGGAGAATAGAGACTTTATTTAGAGTGTTCTGAACTTTGTTTCTGAATAAATTGTATTTACAGTTTACAGCAAGCACAAGCAGGAAGTGGATTTTCTCTTTCCTGCATTGATCTCACCTTTTCCAAAAGCCAGACAAACTGCAGAAGGGAAAAGAAATAGATTAAAATTTTGCAGTGAGTCTTTCTTCAGTAGGAGCCACGAAAAAGGGAAGGTAAATTGGAATATTCTAATGACAGCTATTTACTTTATTGTGCTGCTTTATTTGTTATTTATGCTATTAGATAATTCCTTACTGTGCTGTTCCTACTTGCTGTAGTGTGGTTTGATTTCTGACAGACTCTAAGTGGGGGCTGTCACACAGGGCAGTTTGCCACGAAGTCTTCCAGGTTTAAGCAAGGACCCCAATCCACCTGGAGCAGGATAACTAGGAGCAAGTTAGAATTCATCCCAGAATTAATTAATTGATTGATTGATTGATTCATCCCACAATCCCTGCAGCTCAGCTGCCTATTCCAATCACAGTGAGGTTCCACACATCTCCCTTCCTGTCACGCAGCATTTCCTGGTCCCTGCTGCAGGCAGAGCCCCCAGTGCAGGTGAGCCTGCCAGTCAGACCCAAACTGAGGTGGAATTGAGGAGGGGAACAGGTGCTTTGCAGTTCTCATTCTCAGTTTGTCATATTTCCCTTTCCTGGTTAAGAGCAGAGTATGGGAATCTCTTCCCTTTATACATCTCTGTCTCCATTCAACCCGTACTGGACTTGGACTTGTTTCTTCTCAAAGAACACAGCTTTTGCTGGAAGTGCAGCAGGATTTTGTTATAAAAGCAAACAGCCTGCCAATGAGGCCTTGGAAGAAGCTTTGTTCATTAACTCCACTAACAATTATAACCCTTTGTAGAGCTACATGACTCCCTCTTTGCCTGCAGTAACATGGTTGGTGCCCTCAGCGCCTGCTCCCCGGGCCCCATCTCAACCCACACTGACATGTCTATATAACACAGCCATTTTTCCTTGCACAACACAGGTTTTGTTCTCTGTTTAACATTTGGTTTCTCGAACAGAGTGTGGAAGGACTTTTAAAAGCAAAACCCAGGTTGGGAGCACTCTGTAATG
>JAOXXN010000395.1:8520301-8536564 GCA_026770055.1 Myrmophylax atrothorax
TGGTTTCTCGAACAGAGTGTGGAAGGACTTTTGAAAGCAAAACCCAGGTTGGGAGCACTCTGTAACGACCATGGCCATAGTATCAATTTTATTTCTAAAAAATTCTTCTATATTCAAAACAAAATTCACGGTTGCATTCAAAAAAATTTTATAGATATGTGTCTTTTCACCCAATTTTTCCACACAGGAACTCTTACAGGCTTTAGCACAGATAGGTTTCTTTCAAAGCAGCGGAATGCTCTTTCCCCCTTCCCTTTGGCAGTAACAGGTCAGTTGGAACGCTTGCCCATCCCTGCCTGTGTCTGATGCTCCTGGCACGAGACACACACACTTTAACAGCAATTCTAAAAGGGCTGTTTGAAAGACAGGGTAACCTGACAGTAAGAAAATGTTACTAAAAATCTTTCACAGTACTTTCCATGTGAAAATCTGTTGTGTGGTCACATTGGATCCATGAATAGCGTTATAGCTTCAGTAAAAACGAAAAATGGAAGAAAAAAGAAAAATCACTTGGAGGGGTAAGTTTTACAGAAGCCTGGAGGGTAATGTAACATTTATCTAAGAAATAAATCACATTCTTTGTTATTAAGTATGTTATTGCACATAATGGAAAATAGTTTTCAGTAAAAATATTTTGAACTAACAAATATGCTATTTGGTTTCACTTCAGATATATTTCAGTGTTAAGAAAATGAAAGGAATAAAGCAATTTCTATAGATAATGTGGGAATGAAAAATAAGCTGTTATCTCGACCTTCAAAATATTACTAAATCAAACAGCATTAAGCATAAAATAATTTTTATTACTGTTACCAACAACTTTTAGTATGAAAGCACTGGAAAATTATAGCAAGCTTTTTTTCAGCTGAGTTTAATATGTTGCCCTGTGAGGGCTGGGATACAGTGCCTGTCTGATGGCATAAAACAAACATGAACAGCTGATAAGGACAACGATTAAATAAGTATAATGGATTTTATACGGGTGTGGGAGGAATTCAGTAAAGAAAATTGTCCAAATTAAGTTTGTGTCAGTCACTGAAATTTATATGCTGCTTCTTGCAAAAGGTGTCTATCATCTTTAAAATCCAGAAGGGATCAAGGCATTGTACTCTAAAGTGGCAGCTGTGCCTGAAACAGCACACTCCTCTTTAGAGCTGGGCTGGATTATTGGTTTAATGTTAAATAGACTCAGAAAGAAGAGAAAAAGGAACAGCAGCAACAACTGCTTTGTAGATCATCTTCAGTTTGTCACTGCTGGTCTCCCATGCAAGAACTGACTGAATTCAGCTTCAATAATTAACTCTTACATTTTTATTGGTCTGACCTATTCAGAATTACATCAAAACTCCAACCCACCAGAAAAATCATATTTCCTTTTTCAAATTGAAGAAAAAAAGTAACCAGTGCCACTGAATCTCTTCTTATCAGTACAGGCAAATTTTAATATTCCATACCATTTGGGGATTTCTCCTTTTTCCTCCTTTAAGAAATCATGACACTTTTTGGTTTTGACATATTGCTCAATACTTAACGAGATGCTCACCAGAAAATAAATCCATAGTTGTTTTCATGACAGCAAATTACATGCCATAGTGTGACATTTAAATGTTGAATTTTAATAGCTTGTCAGCAGAAGTGAAATGCATTTTAAAAAATTAATATGTGAGAGAACAATGTGTCTGTCTATAAAATAATTCTGTTCATAGTAGACATGAATGGTAAATACAGTGTCAAATGTATTCTGTTTCTCAAAGAACATCTTCATTTAGTAAGAAAAGAGCTACATGAACAGGGGTTAAATTCTCCTCTCCTGCTTCTGCACTGGGTCTCTGCTGCAGACATACAGGTTGGGAAACTATTACAAATACAGGAGGTTTCCACAGGCAGAATCATTTTGGAACAGGCAGTAAACAGTGAGCTGGGCAGTGCTGGAGAGGGGTGGGAGTCCCCACCGCTCACAGCCCTCAGATCCCACTGCCACACAATTCCTGCACCTCTTTCCTTGGACTGCAGGGAGTGAAAATCCTGATTTTCAGAGAGTAAATTCAAGAAATTATTTACAAAAAGCAAAACACTCACATTTAGTCACATGTGAGCATTTTTCTCCCTGATGTTTATTTTAAATATTTCCATCAATAATTTTTTCACTTGCTACCCATAAACACTTGTGTTATGTAAAATATTGACATTTACCTTAAAAATAGCAGTGAAAAGAATTCTGTTTTCCTCCTGCATCTACAATTATATAAATATTGATTCTATTTCAGTGCTCTTGCTTACATACAAAGTCCTTTAGGATCTTTGGGTTATTTAATAATGGTCTGTAAAGGAGGTGTGACAGGTGGTATGGCCATCTTCACATATCCTCAGCTTAAGGAAAATCTGACAACATGGTGAAAAATCAAGCTCTTGATAACATGTGGGAATCTGAGAAAACAAAGTTAACTGCTGAAAAATGGAAATTTGTACACACTGGACAAAATAATCTACAGCTATACTTTGCTGGGAAGAAATTTAATTACCTTCCTTTGGTGAAGGAAATAAATGGAAAGCTTAGCTATGGACAATAAAAAATGCAGAGGAGCACAGGAAGGCTGTTACTAGTCCTAAAATATTAAAATGTCTGAATGCCATCACTAAAATACTCTGAGCAGTGTTGTCCTGATTATCTAAAACCAAACAAGGAAGGGGTTCAACACCAGGCAATGAAAATGGGTAAGGGAATAGAAGATGTTTATGAAGAACAATTGGAATGGCTCCCATTGACTCCTTTATGCTGAATTCTTTATTCCTGCAGGTGCATGTCCCAGGTCCACAAATACCAACTTCCTCCAAGCTTCTCTGCTGCTTTCTCCTGCAGTTCTCCTGTTCCGTTCTCCTTACGCCACCACACCACTCTCCTCATGTCACTCCTTACCTCCTACACCAGTATCTGTATTTTCCACCTCTATTTACTGTTATTCTTCCATAATGTTCTTTTTCGTTTAGATGCCTTTGTACATTCTTGTGCCTGGCTTCAAATATCTTTGTACCACCCAGCCAAACCCAGCAACAAAAACCTTGAGTCTTTCCCCCTGTAGGGGTATTCTCTTGGGACCTCTCCTTGACCCAGCCACCGATTTCCACCAAGCTCATAGATACTGAATGTCGAATTGGTTAATCAATTCAAAACTTAATGAGTGGCTGAGCTGAACTAATGCAAGGGCAGGCAATGGTCATCCTTAAAATGATGTGTTAAAAAAAACCAAACAACCAAACCAAAACAAACCAACCAACCAAACAAACCCCCATCGAAGTCACATCAGGTAAATAAATAATTGAGAGGAATTCACTGATACCTGACTTCTCAATAATCCTGGTAGGAGACTGACACATGGTATTTGTTTGAGTAAATGCAAAGGCAGTCAAAGTTCTATCAAACAGGCACAAGAGACTTCCTTTGTAACATAAGGGAGAACTACCCAGTGACACTGTTTTGGAGCTAATTAACAGGAGGGGGACAATGTCCAAATTATAGACTACAGAACTTCCCAAGTCTCCTTCACATACCATGTCCTGACACTGTCAGAAATAACATACAGGCTTAGATAAACCAGTAAGGAACAGGAATTTCCCCACTTTCCTGGACAATCAAAGTACACAGATTTAGGTGAACCAGTACATTCATCTGATCCATCTGCAACTTGCATTTCTGTCCCATATACAGAATTCCATACAGAGAAACTTTTTCTCCTAACACACAGAGCCATTCCTTCTCAATCAGAAAAACTCGTATGGCTTCTCCCAGACTGTCCAAAAGGGAGGCTGAAACCTCACCCCCAAAACAGTGGGTGCATGGGAAATAGCAAAGCACAGCTCCTGGAATGCCTTGGCAGTGTGCCCTCCTGGGCCACATGGGCTCAGCTCCTGTGCCCACTCAACCCCTGCCCCTTGTGCTTTGGAAAAAAGGCTCACCTGCCAGAAACTTGGCCATTTTTCACCAAGTATATCAGCTACTACAACAATCACATTACCCGCTCCTCCAAAGCACAGCTCATTCAAATAGCTCTTTAACTCCTTTCATACTGCCCAAATCATAGGACAGTCAGTAAGTTCAGATCACCTGTGCTAAATCTAAGCTGGTCAGCCCAGAGATGACAGAGCTGCATTCTTATCATGATCACTCCAACACATTTGTTCTTTTGATAGATGTTGACACTCGTACTTTACAATGATAACTTTTATTTAGCTAGTTTCAAGCTGTATTCTTAAAGGACACGAGCACTAACTTGTATTCTTTAACCTCCATCTTTGTGGGTAAGACACTGCAGTTGTGTGCTCAGACTCTGACTACAGTTTCATTTCCAATGCTGTTACTGAAAAGCCAGTTAAAAAAGGGTGGCACTAAGATCATATCCATTGCATGGCAGTGAAATTAAATGCCTTTAATCAGTCAAGCTTCTTTAGAACAGATGAAATGAGATTTAAATTAGATTTAGGATTTGCAGTTAGAAATATTTTGGTCTGTCAATCAAGCCTCAGCCAATTAATTAGCAACATATACATTTTATTTCTAAAAACATGTGCAAACATGTTTCAAAACTAGACAAACCAAAACTCTCTGTACTGCCAGTTTTCTAACTGAAAAGAAGACTTTTGAAATCATTCTGAATATCTTTATACTGAATTTTCAGAAACACTCAGGCTGGAGACCATGTTCCACAAGTGACAACATACACAGGTCCCTGGTAAACCTGGTATTTAAAGAGTACAACTATTGAGCAGAGCTGTTGAAAGCAACATTGTCTAATTAGGCAGCAGTGAGCTGACAGCAACGTCTTCACTATAGCTTCAGCCTCCAGCATTTAGAGAACCTCCCACTGAATGGTAACATAAATACAGGCAGCTCTGCAGTGAGGATGAAGGCTTGTCAATACAGTGACATTAGCATGCACTTTTGATTTTCTCCAACTAAACACTTAGTTTAATAAATTGAAACCATTTTACTGCTCTAAGTGGGAATATGAAGATATCGGATGAAGGGAATCCATAACAGAACGGTAATGAGGCTGCACTATTGAATTTTCACCATTAGAAACCCCAGATACATTCTCAGTTTCCTACTGGACTTCTGATGGAAGGGAAAATCAGCCAGAAACCCCAGGTATAACCTACTGATTTCCTTTCACAAATCACTAGGAAAGGACAGAAGTGATTGAACTGAGGAAAATGCCTTTGTTGTAACAGACTTGAGGTATCTAATATTATTCCCTAAAGCTGTATGTTCAAGTCTTGACAGAGTGAATTTTTCAGGCAAAGACATATCACCCTTTGCTCATTCCTGTAGGGCTCCTGCCATAGCAAAATTACTGTCTCTATACCGACCCATACAGTACCATAATTTCTGTGTGCTCTTTAAGGATCCATCTTTCAGGATCCACCTCTTGTCCCTTAACTTGCAGGTTCTCCAGAATCTTTGTGTACTGGGTCTATGCTGTAGTAATCAAAACAGTCTGTAAGCAAAGCTTCTAACACTATAATAATACTACAGAGTTTGGTTTAAAAATTAAAATTCTATTAATTTTTCACTCCTTGTTTTTGATTTTAAAAAAAAATCTACCTAATCTAAATAAAAAAAACTCTGCTTCAATTTCACAATTGTGTTCACCAGATTGAAGTACTGTAAAGACAAGAGTCACCAAATAAGTAATTATAGCTTTGTCCTTCATGATGAAAAGGACTAAAAAATATGCTTTTCTTTGGAGCAATCCAACCTCAATTTAAATCAGAGGGCCTGCATCATGTATCACCCTGTTGAACTCAGAGATCTTATATTTGATGGCAGCCTTCAATATACTTTTTCCCACTGTTTTTTCTATATTGTTTCTTAAATAGTCTTTCCTTTTTACACTAAACCCAGAAAAGACTATTGTTTTTTCATTCAGGAAAAGAAAATACCCTTACTGTAACAATCAATATAATTATCCCATTATTCTACACTTTGCTATTTACATTCCTTTCCAGAATTAATTCAAATAACCTTTGTTACTGTACCAACGGCTCTTACATCAAAGTGGAAGAAAGAGACCTTATTTATTTATTTTTAAACCTGACCTGTATTCCCAGGTGGTGAAACTAAAGAACAAAGTTCTTCATTGCATTTTGGGACGTATTTTGACCTGCCTGTTATTGCCAACGCCGTGAGTGTCAGTGCACAAGTGACAAAAATAGCAGCGATATCTTTTTATTGATACTGTACTTGCTTTATCCCCCAATGTTACATTTATAGCTCTCCCCAGAGAACTGGTATCACATTCACATGCCCATCATTACAGCTGCAGCAAGACCACTCTCCAGAGCCAGGATCAGTCACACCATCTGCTGCCCTGGAAAGCAGAGTGCAAAGAGGTCACCCTCCCCTCTGACCTGGAGGGTTCCAGTTTAATTATGAGCACAGGCTCCACCTCCTTTGTTTTCAATTGTGCTACAGCACAAAAGAGGTCATAAATATTCAGAAATTATCACTTTTACCTGCTCTATGCTTTTCCCTCTCCCACCCCCTCTCCAATTCTTCTGATGCTGATTCTTTTAGCAGTACAGAGAGATTTTACTTCTGTCCCGAAGCTGTATCTCCTCTAGCTTTTGATCCAACAGCAGTGGCCATCTCCCAGCAAGCACTAGGTCACTTGTAAATGCCTTTTTAAAGTCAATTCTGTTTCATAATGCCCAAGGCAAACAGCTATCAAAGCAGCTTTCTCTACCTCTGTCCCATTATGCTAAAACCAGCTTGGTGAGAAGGGAGGCTTAGACTTCACATAATCCCAGCAAGCACACAGCAAAAAGAGAGGAACTCAAAGAACACTAAAGGGTTCAGATCTCTGTGTCACTACTGATTTCCTGTAAAATCTCAGCTAATCACTAAGGTCCATGACCAAAAACATATTTAAGCATCTTATGTAGGCAGGAGACTTGCTACTGAAATAAATGGAAATATAAATATTTACATATCTCTGTGAACCTCACCCTTTAGTCCTTTGTGGCCCATCTGTGAAATGAGGATAACATTAATTCTTTATCTACCAGAGATAGAGAACACAAATACTGAAAAATTAAAAGGTGTTCAGATTTGACTGTAATATATAAACAAGGGGGAAAAAAACCCAACAAAACAAAACAACTTTTAAGTGGGAAAAAGACTTAAAATTGGAGGAGGATGGGAATAGCTGTGCTCAGTGATTTGTCAGCCTTAAGTGCAAACTTGCTCAGATGCAAAGGAAGGATTCTGANNNGCCTTTATCTCATTGCTGCTTTCTGGAATGTGCTGCCCTGATTCCCCTGCAGAGGCTGGCAGTGTGTGATACAGCAGATGCTGAACCCTTTAAGTCTTTGACAGTTACCATTTTTTTCATAAATTGTAACATTAAGCCCAAACACTGTTTCGTGTTTATGCTCCCTCATTTAGATGAACCTGCTTCTTCAACAGGAACACAGAAGAAAAATAGTCAGACTAATTCAGTCCTGCATTATTTGCCTGGCAACATGTTTTTAGGAGGCCCTGGAACATTTCTGACAACTCTGAGATACAGGAGAGAGTCTCTTCACACTCCTTTTGAGCACAAAGCATCCTCCACCCAGGTGTGCATGCTCTGCTGGGGACAGACTCAAGTGAATTGATGCCTCCTCCTCCATCATTTCTCTTAGCAGAGGTGACAGACCATGCCAGCAGCAAGTCCTGCTCACCAGTGGGATCAGCCTCATAGGGCAAAAATCTGGTTAAAATACTTCAACCACAGCACCTGTTAACAATTTGTGCTTACTACAAGTAACTGGCTTTCTAGAGAGTCAGGGGATTACCCAAAAGTGTTTTAAAGAGGCATCTTGTCCAAACTAGCACCCCTTAGAAATGATCACAAAGAGAATACAGGTAAGGAAGACACAGCCCAGATCCTGCTAAAGGATCTGAGGAAGCATCTAGAGTACACCAGCACTTTTTCTAGCAGGATCACAACATTGCTTTTCTGCTACTAGTAGGCTTCCAAAACCTCCCCTAAACATCAGCCTTGACATGCTTCCTTAGAGAAAGAAGAGAAAATATAGAGAAGGAAAAACAATCCAATTTTTTGGTGTAGTTAAAAAATACTACTTTTTCCTAGAGTCATGAAAATTGACTATAGAACATTAAAAACTGAAGCTCCATCCCAGAGATAGCATAGGAAATGGGGCCAACAGTAGCATTTCAATGCAGCCAGAATTTGATACTAATTAACAGCAATGTAAGAAATTACAGGGTAAATGGACCTATTAGATTATCTGCTAAGAATACTGTCCATAAAGAAACAGCTTTTCTAACAGTCAAATGATGTATCATATGGCACAGTCACTCTGAATCCCAAAGCTGCCCATCTTTGGAGGCTGTAGCATTTCCTCGTGAAAAATAAGCCAAGACACAGATTTCAAGGCAGATGGAATGCAGCTTCCAGGAACTCAGTTTGCAAAAGATTAAGGGGCAAATAATTGGGTCCTTTCCACAGCTGGATCACAGTTAATCTTGGGCTGCCAAAACAGGATTTGGAATGAATCCATGGCAGATTCATTTTTGCTCTTAAACTTCCCTGTACTTTTCCACATCGTCATCATTTCAGTGAAATTAGTTCATCTGTTTCCCTGCCCAATCCAGAAGGTGCTGGTGTTTTCCACTTCCATTAAAAGCACAAACATATGATGTATGAAAAATTCATAATGAGGATCAGTGGTGATACAGCCAAACAGACATTACAGAAGATACTGTGGAAAAATCCATGTGATATCCCAACAAGTGAGGATGGGGCAGTGGCCTGAAGGCCTGTTATTCTGAAAACCTAAAGCAAGTCTCCTATGAAACACACCCCTGCTGTGCATATCACTCACAAACCTGACTTCAAGAAACCAGTGAGCTTCATCATGAAGAAAACCAAACTTTACTCCTGATAGGCCAAAAAACCCCATTAGGATAAAAGTACTAGATCCAGGTTTCACTTATGTCATACTGCAGTAACAACAATTAAGGAGAAAGTTTCCTCTGGTGCAGTGGGTGGAGGAGGAATGTGGCTCTCCCTGGGCTTTGGCACCAGTGTAATAGTTCTCCTTGGAAATGCAGAACTTTTTCTAGCTGTGACTTTACTTCAGAAAAATTCAGGCTCCTTTGAGGGATGCTGAGGGGTGTTCACAGTAAGTTCTGGAGCCCTGGCCAAAAGAGGGAACTATTAACTGTTGTAGAAGTTATTTTAATGAAAAACAGGACAACCACCCCAGAAATGCGCTGTGTCATTTTCCTGAGAGATCTCAAGAATCACTGTGAATGATAAAGGATTTTTTCTTGAGGAAAGACAATATTCCAAAAAATTTTTCGAATATTCAGAGATTGAATTTCAGAGGTTGACTGCCTCTGCTCTAGAAAGGACTTTTAAGGGAAACCCTGTGTGGACAAGATGAAATTATTGTTCAGCTTTCCTCCTATTTCATCACATCATGGCTTCTTTTCTTTTACACCAATTTTTAGTTGCTTCTGTGTGTTACAAGTAGTTTTGATTTGCAGAGAAAAGACTCTATATCCAATGAGGCTGTAGAGAGGTACATTTATTCAAGGCCCCAGTGCATGGGGGATAGCTCTTCCAAAAACATGTACACTTGGTTGAGTTAACAACTTGTTTATATGCAAGTAAGTTATACATATTCATTATTTCTTCATGCATAAATATTATAGTCTTAGAAAAGGCAGGGATATTATAATGAGTTCTAAGAACTGATTTCCATCTTCTCCGCCCTGTGCACCTCCTCCTTCTTGCACCTGTGCCTTTCCTCCTGGGAATTAGGGGCAAGGGTCTTCCGGTGGTCTTTGGGGATGAAGTTCGTCATCTTCCTCACGTGAACTTTCTACCTTTGGCTCAAAACTGCTCCAAACCAGATCTGTTGGCAACTATAACTGGTCTAATTGGTGAATTTCTCTAATTATCCTGTTCTTCTTATTTATCTTTGTTTCTTATGGTGTCTAGTCTATTTTAGTTAGCATGAGAAACCCCTAAGGCCCCTTAGTATAGGAGCTTCAAGGACAGGTCCTACACATCTGTACCTTATGATTTTGCCATATGCTAAGCTGCTTTATATAAAGTGATTTTTATAATAACTATTAAGCAAATTCTATGACAGATGTATCGATTAATAACATTATCAATCAATAAGGATAAGTCCCTCCAATCAGTTTTTCCGTAGTGAAATACAAGTGAAATCCCTAAAACCTCTGAGTGTCAGAAGTGATACAAGGGAAAAGCTTATTCTGTGCTTGCCAGGTATCTTACACTCCTTCCCTCTCTCCCTAAATATCTGCTCCCCATCACTGTCAGAGGAGGATGTTCAGGCAGATGAATCACTTGAGTGAGCTAAGGCTGCACTTCATCACTTACCAGCCCAGAGCAATGGATTTTACACCTATCCAGACTTGTTAGCTGGCTAAGCCAGACAATTGCTGCTGGATCTTTGCTTTCAGCCTGCAGAAGGATGTTAGCAGACATCATGGCCGAAGAGGGAAGGGCAGAACAAATGCAAACATTCAGAATGGTGTTTTGTTGCCATGGGGTAACGTCAATAAAAGTTTATTTCAGACAAGGCTTATCTGCAAGCAAAAAGAGCAGCTACGTGATGGGCTGTGCTTTCTGCATCTTCCAGGTATCTCCTGCAACGCCATCCCCCCACTTTGCCAATGCACAAAACCAAGTTGCATTCTGTTCTGAACCCCATGTGAAGTGGGGAAGGCAAACAGAAATGAGTCACTCAAGCAGCTCAAAGTCTGCCTTTGAAGAGCCCTGTTGCAGGCCAAGTTCACAATGCTTGGTGTTAGAAACTGGATGATTACATCAGTTTCTGGGCAGCTGGACAAAACAGCCAAAGCCGCAATGACCCCTCATCTTTAACTTGTAAACAATGCAAATAGATACAAAGTTAAATGAAAATGGTTACTGAGGTTGAGAATGTAATTTTCACAGCTCTAAAGCTATGAACTGCACGCTAATTACTGACACAAAGAGCCGTGTAACCTTCACTGGTGTTGTGTAAGACCAGTCCCCATGGAATGCATACATACAGCTCACTCCCTGTGCCTGGTCCAACCACAGGAAACCCACTGATCCAATGTAGCTTTCCTTCCAACATTCAGCAGCCTATGAACACACTGCAATGATTGACTTTTGATTGCCTTACTCATGCAACAGAAGAAAGCTGAGCAATTCTGCAGCCTGGAAATGAAAGATCAGCTCTGATTTGATCTGAGGTTCCTTAAATCTCTTATTTGCAGGAGCGGCAGTAGGCATTTCACAAACTGTAAAGAATGTAAATATCACTTGTGCAACAACAGACTGCGCTTAATATGAGAAATAAATCCAGAAATACTGAACTTAAATCCATTATTCAGCACCCTAGCAAAGCAGGTAAGGAGATTGATTGTAGATTATTCTCCATGTATCTGTGATTGAACCCCAGATCTATAATGTCTCTTTCAAAAGTACACACAGACACCTGATGAACCCTCCATAAATTGAAAGAGCACATGGAAAACATAAGATTCATTATTCAGAGTATTGAGTAATGCAGCAAGCATCACCAGGAAGAAAATGCTAAGTCCACACTGCCATTTAAAGCAGGAATAATAGCCTCAAGATATTTTTTCCCATCTCAGAACTGGTGACACTACTCTCAGGGCTCCTGCATTTTGTTTAAATTCTGCTTTGTGGGATTCAAAGTCCTGCAGTGCCAAAATCAATACTGATGCTCCACCTGCTGCTCACTCCTCATTGTACCACTAAAGCTGTAACATCTATGCAGGTGATGGATGTTTGGGAAACTCCTATAAAAGGTTCTGATTCACATAAAAAGTTTCATCTGGTTTCTGACATCATACCTGATTTTCATACCTAGAATTACCTGTAAAAGCTACTCACCAACTTAGTTAAGTACACTCTCAGAGGACACAGGGCCAGGTAGTCAGACCTTTCTATAGATAACACTTGGGTTATTTATGCAGGTGTAAATTTTAAAAGACAAATCAGCTTAAAAAAATCTTTAAAAAATCTATAATATCTCTGCAAAATAAATAAAGAAAAGCTACTGCACTTATGCCTTGTTCCTAATACCAGCAGTGTCCATGCCATTAGTGAGTGGAAGCATAATAGCAAAAAGTCATAATGCCTTAATATGTTGCTTTCCTGAAAAACACGTGGTTACACTTCTGCAAGAATTTCACCTTTAAATGAAGAGCTGCTTGGCCTGTTGCTCAGTCATCCACGAAACCAAGGGCTCTTAATTCTTGCCCTTTGATCTCTCAAGCCCTAGGTGGTCATACCAGTGTAAAACTCAGTCGGGAACAGGCTCAGCCAAACCTTCCAGTGTAAGCCTTAGCACAGATCCTCCAGGAAATAAGTATATTTTTTCAGGCATGCTTTGGTTCCACCATCCTGGACTTCTGAGTATTTTTTTTTCTTTTTTTTTTTTTGTTTAGGTTTTTTTTTTTTTTTGGTGAGGCCTTGAAAAGGAGAAAACTAAAATAAAGAGGAACATCTCCTAATACTCCTGTATGACTACAGTAGAAAACCAATGCCATTTCCTCCTCAGCATAACCCACCCTCAGCTGCAACTTCCTCACTAAAACAGCAGGGAGGGGAAAGCCTTTCCAATGGCAGGTTTATTATAAAAATTGCTGCTTTCAGTAGCCTTAGCAAGGAATGACTAACCTAGAAACAGAGATAGGTGTTGCATTTTGAAATTAACAAAACAGCATCAAATAAAGACATTCCAGACCCACTGTCCTTGTCAGAGGGAAAATATTCCCACAGATCTGCTACCAGAGCAGCGGTGAAATTTATAAAGATACAGTAGCTTTCTTTTCCCCACAGAAGACAAATAGCGGAAAAGATTCGAGCTGAGCTGCTGCATATGTTTAAAGTATTGTTTCAAGGAAAATGAAAAGTAATACTACATGGCATAATCACTAGAAAATTAAAGGCATGTAACAGGTTTGTCTTGTCCCTAGTTTAAAGACAATTGGTGAAGTATAAAAATAACTGAAAATTTAAGGCCACAAGAATGTTTTCAAGGCTAAAAGCTGAACTACCTTCCACTGAAGATGAGTTCATACCAAAAGTTGTCAGGGAAGGACCTGAACCATGATCTGTCAAACTAAAGTTCAAGATAAAACCAGGATATATTTTAGCATAAATTGCACAAAGTTTATGCCAAAATAACGCAGCAGGATTAGGAGTTGCCTGAGCCCCCGCTATTCAACAAAGGTCAGAATTTGAGCAGTGATTAGCTTATGCTGCTACATGGATAACTGAGAAGTGCCCAGAGGATTTCAGAAAAAAATAATTAAAATGTTCAAAGAGTATGGGCCAGGGCAAACTGCAGCAAAGTTGAAATTTTTTTCAGTGACCTTGGCACTGAGATTTTGAAGTTGTTTCTCAGGTTCTGTTCAGTCTCTATAAGACTATCGAAGTTGTACCAGAGCCTACTAATCCTTAAAGCACAAGTGAATTCCTCTAAACACCTCTGCACAGGGCCTGGAACATGGCTGAATTTAAATACTGCATTCAGTGGGGCACAAGGGACCAAATTCACGTGAGTGAATGAAAGAGCAGAGGGAATCAGGCGCAGGCTCCCCAGCCAATGGAGAGCTAAGCAGTGTGGACAGTGAAATTGAGGATACGACTTCTTCATCCCACATTTTGAATTGAAACCCTAAAAGCTCCTGTTTATGCCCTGTTTATAAAGAGCCTCAGCAAGGAGAGGCTGCAGGGGGCTGGCTGTGAGAGCTGGGCCATCCACATCACCGGGGCATTCAGTTCGGGGGCAGCACCACAGAATCAACCCAGGGGGGAAAAGTCCTTGAAGAACCACCTTGGAACTCACTGTCATTAGGAATGGGATGCAATGTGGCCAGGAAAATGGGATGGAATGGGGCAGGGGAAATGGGATGGGAGGGGAAGAGGTGGAAGATCAACTGTGGCTGACTATCCATGGAGATCGCATACACTAATGTAGTGTGTTCAGGCAAATCCCAACTTTATTCAAATTCAACAACATATATAACCTTGAGTTGACCCCGCCCCGGGCACAACAGATCTGACCCCATAGGTTAAGGCTGCAAACAGGTACATATAAGGTAAAGTCTGAAACCCTTTCCAGGGAGTGGTTCTGGCTTGTTGCTGTTTTTCCCTCTAAGCTTGCTGCCACGTGGTTCCTCTGGACCCACTCGAGTCAGTGGGCGGCAGCAATCAACAGTCTTGCAAATTTGCAACCCCTTATTTATTTATAATTGGGTCAAGGGTGCCCCCAGAGAGCAAATGGAAGGCTGCCATCAGCCAGATTGTTAACAGCAATGGGAATAACGTGAATCTTCATCCACCTAACATGTGCTGGCATTGCCAGAGTGTGGATCCCCTGCCTACACGTGGAACAGACTGGCATAAGGAAAAATATTTGTTTCCTTAACAGGAATGAGTAGGCTTGTGCTAGAGCTTTCTGTGGTGATTTGCTGCTGGCCTAAGAGTAAGAGCTGAATGTCATCTCTTCCCAAAGTTCCAAGGAGAAAGTTACAAGGAACCTGGATGACATGAAGGGTTATAAAAGAAAAGTAGAGGCCAACGAAGAGAAAGGCAAAGTCATGTGCAAGAAATAACAGAGAGATCTACACATGTAGTTCAGTCACCATACCCATGAGAGAAAAATGGAGTGGATTTTATAAACGATGAGACACTACTCTTAGTAACAATGTTGGTAAGTTCACATACATACACACACACAGACACACACATATATATATATCTAATTTCAATACTCAAGGAATGTCCTTAAGCCACTGCAACACACTGCCAGTAACACAATGGTAGGCTGAGCCCTCAAATTATTTTTTCAACTTAATGCAGGAAGGAAATCTGTTGGTTCCTAAAGGAGGGGAACACAATACCAAGATATAACAATAAAATCATACAGAAATACTTCAGCACAACAGGTAAGTGACCAATTTTATCTGAAATCTAATCAAAACATGAAGTGGGATTTCTTATATACTAAGTGCTAAAGTTGAGCACTTAATTAGACTGTCAAATCTGGGAGGACTAGAAGCAGATTAAACTTTGGATACTTATATGCAGTGATCAGACACTGCAGTGCAAAGGAAAGATTAGATGATCATAACTAATCTAAGTTTTAATTAAAATTTAAAAGCAGACAGGTTTTGTACTGCCCACAAGGGAGAAAAAGCTGAGTTGTGATCAGAAGGGTTCAAGAGTATTTTTCTCATTTCTGAATTGAATTTAGCATCCAGTCTATTCTCAGCTTAAAGAAAATTCTCCCAGTTTAAGCAACCAACACTGAGGGCCACATTCCATTTTTATTTATTAACTAGTGGAATTATCTCACCGGTTATAAGATGGGTAGTAAGAAGTTTTCAGTGTTGATGAATATACTAATTTTAAACTTAAATTTAGTCTCTTGCTTTCTGAGCATTCACTGCCCTCTGCTCAGGCCTGCAGGCAATGTCCCAACAAAGTTCACTTTGATGGAACAAAAGGGAAGAATATTTTAGCATTGTCTCTCACACACAAATGCAAACACATGCTAATGCTCAGCCTTGCAGTTTTCAGTGAAGACTGTTCATAACGCAGAGCTACAACCCAAAAAATAAGATAATGCATTTTCCTTCCTATTTAGGGCCGATTGACTTATTTATTATGATTTCATTAGGTGGAGAGTTTAACTGTTTTTATATTTATAAATTGTTTGCTATTCATTTCTGACTTCTGTAGAAGTATTCATTATTCATAAGTATTTTATGGAGTGTTAAAGTGAATGATTTTTAGCTTAATGAATTTTTTAATCTTTTTCTACTGGGAGTGCCTGGCCCAAGTCACATACAATTGACCTTAGCAAATACTTTCGATGCATGATGATACTCATTACTGTTAGGAAATGTAGAGTTTTTCTGAAAATATAATCAGACTGTCAGGTTAGAAATTTATGGATGATGAGCATCAAATGTGGTTTGAAGACTCTAAGTATTATTATTTAAAGAGAAGATGCCCAAAGCTTTAAAATTCGTTTTTGTTTTTTTTTTTTTGGAAGAAGAAGAAAAATTACAATAGATAACAGTGGAAGACTGAGGGGAAGAACCACAGAAACATAGAATCGATTGGGTTGGAAAAGACCTCCGAGATCATCAAGTCCAACCTTTGGACCAACCCCAGTCCCTTTACCAGATCA
>JAOXXN010000395.1:8541957-8552503 GCA_026770055.1 Myrmophylax atrothorax
TCACTGTCACTGTCCAAGCTCGCTCGGCCGTGGCAAATGGACCTCAGGACTTAAACGGTGGGGCCAGTTCTGCACACACTAAGCCTGAGAAGGGCACACCCACCTGGGGAGAGCCCTGCCCAAAGCTTCGTTCGTGAAGTCTGGCCATACACAGCACAGTGGCTACTTCTAACAAACCACTGGTTAGAAATCATCCTGTGGAACAAATGGAAATGCCTCTTGGAGTAGGCAAGCTGAGCAATACTACAGTTCTCCTTTATTATTGCTTATGGTGATATTTAAGTACTATTTATGCTTCATGCTTGAGTTATAATGTCCCAAGCTTAGCCCTCATATCTCATTTTTCGTGGTTCTAGTTTATAGGTCAATAATCAAACCATTTCCACAATCATGCTAAGAATCTCAGTGTTGTGATCATTTTGCCTTTACAATAATATTGTCATAAACAGAAAACAAAAAAGTACAATTTATTTAATGCATTTAAGTAAAAAAAAAAAAAGAGAGAGAGAGAGAGAAGAAAAAAGTATTTTCTGTATTTTAACTCAAACAAGGAAATGCATAGATGATTTACTATACTTGGTATATTCCAAGAAGTTTCTTCCAAGTTGGACAAGAAGAGGCAGAAGACCGACCACAGGGATAAGTATTTTCCTTTCTTTAAGACACTACTCACTCACTCCTCTATGCTGACACTTCCTTCATTTCCCTTTTCAAATTATTTAGTCCCATCTAAACAGCATCCTTTTGACTGTCCTGTTTATCAGACAGTGAGACAAGTTTCCATTCCTCATAAATTAATATAAATCATAGCACCATCAGCTTCAGAAAGTGATTCATCATGTTTCAGCAACTGTGAGAAGGGGTTTTTTTCCCATATAGACAGTCATATTTATAAAAATGGAACCTTCAGGAAATCTTCATGGAGGTTTGACTGACTCAAGGACAATGTGAGTGAAAATGCCACCAGCAAGGGTATTGGAATGCTAATAGATCATTTCTTTGTAGGGAACTATCTAATATTCCAAGGCATTCATTTCTATCATCAATCTACTAGTAGCTAGTGTAGACAAAGATAGACTCAATGTGTAAAGAAGACATAAAAACTATTTCATTATGAAACCTGAATTCAATTTTAGTCACAGTCCTTTATTAACCAGATTATGATCAGGTGTGTCACTCATCTAAGCCTCTGTCCTGTGCTTCCCTACTGTAGTAAACACTTTGAGTTGGCAGAATCACAAATTCTCTTTGCTATTCCCATCACATTGTCCTTTGTTTTACAGCATCTTACCAGACATCTTCCATTTGGACCATGATTCAAATATAGACATCACTTACAGGTGATTGGCAAAGAGGGAAGAAAAAGCATGTACATTTTACAAGGTTTTCTACTGATGTTGTTTTTAAATTCTGTGGAAAGAGGTGTAAATAGACTATTGCTGGGGGGGGAGGGAAGGATGATCTTGGTAATTCTGCAGTAAGACATCAGGAAAGAAACAAAACTGAAAACCAAGTCACATTAGAAATATAAATAAATATGAACTGAGAAGATCACCCAAGTTGATAGCCCTCAAAATATCCAGTCCTTAACTCCATATACATCTAATAAAAACAGAAAGGGCTCCATATAGGCATAACTACATTTTTTGCTAATCATGAGACCTATTGTATAGTCTTTCAAGAGAAAATTATCCTGCTGTTTACAAAAAGGAGAGAACAGATGCTTTTCCCTGTCCTTTCCTTTCCAGGGAGGGTGGGCATCACCAAGTTGAGTCTTTTGGAGATGACAAGAATGGGATATTAAATACCCACAGCAAATAAGACCTCTGAAAAAAAAGAAGCCCTTTCTGATGGTCACCTGCAATATTTGTGTGGTCTTGACAGTGTGGTGCTTATCTACACTGCAGAAATGGACATCCCATTTTGCACACAGTTTGCAGGAGAACAGCACCAACTGTGCGAGTGACCATCACAGCCAGCAAACGTGACCTGAGGGCTGCAGGTGTTACATCTGACAGCACCAGCAAAGAGCAGAGCCTTGTCTGAGCAACCTGATGTCACGGATCCATTAATCTGATAGCCCACATTGATTCTACTCCTTCCATATTTCTGTCCACACTAAAAAAAATTTGTCAAGATACTGAGAGTTAAAAAAAAGAGTGATTTTATCCCATCAATCATTTGAGCAAGAGCATTCCAGCATTCTGTTATCTTTCACAGATATATTTAAGATTCTCTTCACTGGGATACCCACAGGCCACAAAAACTGCTTGCAAGAGTTTTGTATGAGTTCAAAGCATATACACATTTGTGTATGCACCTCTAAATGTCACAAGTAAGAAAAGATAAAAGCAAAAGTCCTTTATTCTCCAGCATGGATTCAATCTGTGTGTTCCATACCATTCTCTTGCTACAAAAAATTACAAGACAAGACCAAATTTCAATGTCCAAGTTTCTTGAAAAGAAGCGTAGAGCAATTTTCTGTAACTGTTACATCCAGGGAGGAGGGGTAAGGATAACAAAAGTCCTAGAAAGGGTTAGTTTATGGATCAGAGAAGCACTTAGTATGGGGAGGTCACATCAATTCCATGGAACTAACCAAAATCTAATGGTAAGCAGGGAGATGGAGACAGGGAAAAGCATCCTTTGAGAAGGCCTGGGGTATCCTATCATCCTCATATGTGTCCCTTCAGAAGGATATCAGCCTCCTGCAGGTTTCCCACCTCTGACCTCCTCATGGAGGAAGCTCTGCATGGGATACATGACCTACAGGCAGGTGACCTACAGGCCGCTGCCTGGCCATGCATGCAGGACCATTTTAGATACCAATTTAGGTGTCTTAGTTTGATGAATGTGCCCCCCCCCCCCCATCTTCCTCACTATATTCAGAGACCAGATACCAGTTTTTCCACTCAGGCAATGTTGCCCTGATAAAAGAGTATTTTCATAAATTTGCTTGCATTGCTCAGCCTTTAGAAGACGACAAGTGAAAGAGCCACAAGTACTATTCACATGTAACTGTTAATCACCCAGGAGTTACTCCAATCAAATTTTGCTGAGTTTGTCTCATTTGCATGGGCTGCTGCACAGGAAACAAATTCCTGTAAAATGTTTAAATCCTCTAAATCAGTGGTTCCTAAACCAGAAGCCCAGTCAGTGTAGTCCCAAACTTCTGAGAAACAAATTTTTTCTCATCACCGAACCAGCACTATGCCAATGCACTATAACTAGTTTGCAGTCGAGATTGTGACTGGCAAATAATTAGGAACAAACATCCACACAGACCATGCAACTGCAAAATTAACCATTCCAACCACATTCTTAGAAAAATTTATATTACAAAGATTTCTCGGTTCTGTGGCTGTCTACAAGAGGTTTATCTCATGTATTAATATCTAAAAGGTTTGTTCACCTTATTGGTTTTCACTTTATCCAAGTTTTGATTTGTTAGTTCAAGTTGTGCCATTCAGAAGCTAGAACATCCTTTCTGGCTTTGGAAAAAGCACAGAGATTACCTTTGGAATGCTGGGCAAACATTAAAAGGAACATACTAGGTGCAGCTCTCAATGAAAGCAGAGCAGTTCTCCTTATCTGAATTCATTAGAAAGTTAAGAGCTGTTTCCATCTAACTGGAAGTTGTGTATTTTGTGCCCATGCACCCTGAAATATGGTGTGATGCAGAACTATACATGGCAAGCTTTCTTTTGTCCTGATTTATTTATAAAACACCAAAATTTTCTAGTCCAGTGTCAGTCACAGGCATGAGGAAGCAGCTCTCCAGGAATTGCTTCTCCAGGTCCTTGTGGCAGATTCAGTGAGTCCAAAGGCTTTTCACTTTATAGAGTCTGCACAACCAGGCCTGAAAGACACTGTGCTCAAAACCTTCTGGAGGCATCACCTCACAGGGAGCACAAACAATCGTAACCCCCAGTGCACTTAACCCTCCAGAGCTTTTACTGTACCTCTGTGCGAGAGCTTCTCCAGGAGGATCCTCAGGTGCTGCAGAACAGGGGGGGAAACGTCATACTGATAGATGTCTACTGCTGGCACCCTCTGACACCTCCCAAATATTCCGTCTGCAGGAGAAAAAAAAAAGAAAAAAACACACATTTTGTTTTCTGAGAGGGAGAACGAAGTGATGAGATGTGCATTTCCAATGCATCCTAATTACATACCTAAGGAACCTCTTAAAAGGCACTTTAAAAACCTATCAAAGGACTACTGAAGTCATGAAATAGGATATTTTCTATCAAAATAAATATATACTGGAAAGGCTATTAGTTGGAGGAATATTCTATTGCACAAGTTACACACACAGTTTATTTTATAAAGTATTTTCAGACTTCTGCTTCCCAACTCTTTAGATGTAAGATTTCTTTACTGACAATTCAGTGAGAAAAAAACCTTAATGTTCAGAGCCTACTATGTTGCAGATGAAAAGTGCAGCATCCAGAAATATAAATATTAATTTGCAGAAACTATGAGGATTTGCTGAAACATTTTTCATGCAGGAGCTGTGTGTTAGGCATTGGTAAATGAGAACTGAATCCATAATGGCTAGTAAAGGCTCATTTCAAGGAGTACCCTCTAATGAATGCAATAAAAGAAAGCTGCTCACAGAACAATGAGATATTAATGTGGCCTAATTTATTTAGCTCCATTCCATTTGTCTGAAATGACAGACTCTTCTCATCAATGTCTTTTCAAATCACACCTTCTAATTAATTTAGCTTCTTATTAGTCTTTATTTAGACAATTGTTCATTTTGAGGCAAGCTTCCTGTGTATGTGTGGGAGGAACAGGGAGTTCAAACATTCAAATTACCTTTCTCTCTTTCATACAAAAGCCTAATTCAGAGCCTAGGTGCTTCACACACAATCTGACCATCTGCAATTCTGGGTCTCCAAGAAAGAAAGTGGTTTCGTTTATTGTTCAAAATAGTTCTCTTCTATATAGTGATCCAAAGGAAGCAATTTAAATGCAACAAGTTTAATTAGCAAAATATTCTACTGCAATCCCAGTTTTAACACAGTAATTACTTCTGCTCTGATATTACATCTCTGCTCCAAAAGGAGAGCTACATCAGATTAGCAGAAAATAAGGGTAAGCATTAATTTGCAAGCGTCCATTCCTTTCTGTGCTACTTCACAGAGCTAAAGGACTAAAAATGGGAACTACTGGCCCAGCTGTTCACTAAACACAAATAACGGCATAAAAGAAAATAAACCAAACCAGGATGCAGAAAAAGGGCATTATTAGCCCTCACTGTTAAACACAAATACCTCATTGAAATTAGCCAACTTCTTCTTTCTTGGCCTTTCCAATCCTCCTGTCACTTACAACTGCCAAATTAAGTTAATCCAAATTAAAAACCTACATCTGAGTCTAATTTTGTTATTGGAAACTAGGCATAATTTGGAAACCACATAGGCAGATATGGATGGGTTTCTGCCATGTAATGTGAAAAGCAGCCTAACAGCAGATTAAAATACTAATTTCTTTTTGAAAACCTGTTGCAGTTGAAAATAAGCAAAGTATATAAATATCAGTCACTTGTAAATGGATGGGTAACAGGAATAAATAAGGTTCTGATTCAGAAAGGAATAGAAGAACATTTCAGTGTTCAGGAACAAGATCATTCAAAACGAAACAGAGTTTGACATAAATAGCTCTGGTTTGGAATGCCACCATTACTGGCTTAGGACAAAAATCTATGTTTACACAAACAACTAATATTCCGTAATTTTTTTGAGATAATGTATCTTTAAATATTTATAATCTTTATTTTAGAGTCCAGAAAAACATACACATGAAGTACAATAGAAAGTTTTTTGTATGAGGTATCATTTAAGGGTATCTCCATGGATGCAAAAGCTAATTCCCTCCCAAACTCTAAACGGGACCAGACCCTTTCTCCTAAACTCTGAGTTTTCAGAAACCTTTAGCCTCCTTCCTTTGAATAGAACAAAACCTATTTAAATTCTAAAATTAACAATTAGCACATGAGTCTGAGCTGCATTACACCATCTACCCCAAACCACTGAGAGTGCTTGGGGAGAAACTGCAAGTTACTTTGGCTTTTGTACTTGAACTATGGGCACAATAAGCTTTGAGGAGGCTGCAGCCACAAATAGCTCGGTCCAGCCCGGGGAGAGTGGAGCGGGATCACAGCCCCAGGGAGAGCTTGGCAAATACCAGCTCTAAAACACAGAGCATCTTTATACTGGGGATTACACTGGGACTGCAGTAGTGCAAATAGTACATTGCATAGTCCAGCTACTTTTTGTAAAAAAGCAGGAATTTTCCCAGGTTCTTCTATTTGTTTGGGATGGTTTTCCAGTTGGGGTCGGTTTCTTGGTTTTGGTTAGTTCATTGGTTTTATTTCTGTTTTTTTTTTAAAATTATTTAGTTAATAAGGTTTCTGTGGCAAGACTTAGCACCAAAAAAATTAACTTGAGGTTGAGCATTCAATTTTCAGATTACCTGTTAAATAAACTTTTTTGAAATTGCAAAGATTGCACTGGAGGGGGTGGGGAAGGAGGTCCATTTTACCATGAAAAATTTGTAACAGGTGCCTCTGTCTTTCTTTCAAGAAATCTCTGGCAGATGTGGCCCAAAGTCAGGAATGGCTTTGGTCCAGCACAAAACCCATTTTTAGTTAAAGTACAGCTGAATTTAAAAACTGCCCAGCTTGGTCTGCCATGACCCATCCCAGGGCACTGAGACATTTACAGCAAGTCAGTCTGTGGTGCAGCTTCCCGGCCCAGCCGTGCCCACCTCAGGCACACCGGGATGTGTGTGGGGCTGTTGGAAACGGAAAAACTCCCAGACTTGACAGTGAATGTGACAGGCAGAGGAAGTTCAAAGCATGAATGATGTTTCAGCAATGCCACACTCTGCCTGCCTCCAGCTGGTGAGAGCGTGTTCATACTGAACCTTCATTAAAGGTGTGTTCTGGGAAGGAATGTATTGAGGAATGACATCTGCTCTTTACACAGGCCCAGAATGAGGGAAGGTTGAGGCAACCCATCAATATACACATATGGTTGCTGTTAAAATGCCATCATTTGCTACTAGCAAAAAGGAGGATCTGAAATTTCCATGATAATATCCTATAAGTTATACTCAGACCTGGAAACATCTGTGTTAACAGGATGCTAATGCTGACTTTTAGACAGGTTCTACGTTTGTTTCCAAAGAAGTGACTAAAACAGAAGAATAATATACCCAAGGAGACAATGAGATGCTTCTTTATCTATTTGGCTATTTTGCTGACAGGTTTACTATTTGAGAAGAAATGCAAGTATAAACTCTTACAAGCTTTTATTGAAAATCTTGAATTTTGAAAAATGTTTCTATATTATGAAGTTAGATGTAAGATTAAAATATATAAATTTACTCAACTCAGGTGCCCGGTAAGATCTGGAAGACTGGCAGAGGAACCCCTTTATTAAAGACAGCACTCTGGAGCATAGTATATATATTTACACTGAATATTTACAAATTCTAGTGAAGAAATTACAACTGATAGATTAACCATGAGCAAGTCAAAACACAAGCTTTGGAAGTGTGATTGTTGAGAGAGGTTTAGAAGAAAACAGACAATGCCCATCATTATTCATTATTAATGCTCATTTCTCATGAATTAGTGCATACTTATAACCTCTACTACCTACTGAGGCAGTACCACATCACATTCACGACTCACATGTAGGTACAGAACTATGTCAAAGGAGAGCACAGAAACCCACAGTTTGAAACAGTTTTGAAGAGTTGATTGGGCCAGCATTTTCACCTGGTAAGGCAGACAGGTACCATGTGCTTAACAGGTACTAAAAATTCTCTGGACGCTTGCACTGTGTGACAACCTTCACCTTGAAGGCAACATTATTTGTGGGCAGCTGCTTCAATTAAAAAAAAAAAATCTTTGTATAATAAGCTGTCCTTGGCAAGAGAAATATATCCCATCCTGGAACCACTAAGTATGGCTAATCTGATGACTGAAACCAAGATGCATCCAAGACTTGGCACAGTTTTGAATACCAGCAAAAAATAATGAGATCTTTTCGAGCATCTTTTGCTACTGAGCAAAGTTATGCAGACTGGTAAGGACACTGGAGTTTGCCTGCAGGTTGCTGAAAGCTTGATATACGTAAATTAAAAGACTGTGTTGTGTAGTAATTAATTATTTAGATCCACATGCAGTGAAATTTCACATGGCACTGACAAGTGACCTTTGCAAAGGAGCCTTCGAGAAGATGCTTTGAAGCACCTGGTTCCTCTGCTCTTCAAACTTTGTGGGGCACCAGGAAGGAGGCAGCTCTCCAGACAGTGGCAGTACTCACATACATGGGCTGATCAGCACTTCAGACCCCTTGCACTCAGTGCCTGACAATTGTAAAAAAATTATAAAGTAGAGCTATGCATAACACTTCAGCTCTGCCCCACACTGCAGCCACTGTGCTTTGCTCCCGAGTTGTGACGTGAAACAGAAGGTCCACACACCCAGTGGTGTGTCAGGCAGCAACTTCTGCCACCTCTGACTGCAGCATTTGTGCTCTTGGAGTTAACAAGAGAACTTCCTCTCATGTCTCTGCAGTTTTCAGTGAGCATCATTCTTCAGCTATTTAACCTTCTGTAAGAAAAGAATTCTTTCTTCTCACTGAATATGGACATCACTTCACACTCCTTCCCCCAGCGAGTCGTTTAAGGCGTCCAGGACTAATGAAAAGGTCAGTGCTTGATGTCTTATAACCCACAGTCAGAGCCTGAGTAGCCTACTGGAGAGATTAAATCCTTTTCCAATGGGAAGCAGAATATTTGCATCTCAAAAGTCTCGTAATACTGGACTTCAAGGTCACAGACATGAAATGTTTTAGGAAGTAGGAAGGAGACTGTTAGAGTATTTACTCTTCTCTCCCTGCTATTTCTCATAGTATGGCATTTGATTTCAAAATCCTTTTTCAAAAATTAGTCAAAACATAAAAACTTAAATATTATTGTTCCTTAGAGACATTAAGTCATTTTCCAGGAGGCTTATTTCAGAAGACATACGTCCACAATCAACATTTACAAGTAAGCTCTTCAGCAAACAACAATTTTTTTAATATTCCATTTATTAAGAAAAGATTTGTTCATAATTTATACCTCCACTTTTAAATTCTTTTTACAAGTAAGATAGAGATCACACAGATAGAGCAACAGTGGCTTTTACAGCACCCTTTCTCACACAATGCTTTGCAGATGTGACTCCAATGCTCCCAAAGAGCAAACCCTCCAGAGTGTCCCTGCTGTGGTCTGGCAGAGAAGCTGCTGTTTGCAGTCTGGGAGCTGCACCGCAGCCCTGCTCAAATTTGAAAGCCTTTGTAGCATTTTATTTTGCTTATCTCTGGAGCCCTTGGTTATTTTCCTCAGTGGTCCTCAGTTATTTTCCTTTTGGAGCAGTAATAGTGGCATCTAGTGGACAGGGATCAGTCCTGGAGCACACGTTACTCACCTTCGGAATTTATTGCTCTCATGTCCATCTGACTTCATCTGCAATACAGAGTTCCAGCCCCGTCAGCCCAACCTGTCCTTCCCTATCTTAGCAGCTAACAGGCATGTGGAAGCTTTTAAGGCAGTCATTTGAAATTAAGAAATATGATTTTAAAATAAAAGGCTACAATATTTGTTTCTAGAAGTAAGGCATTGTAAAGACAAGTAAGCAAAGTGCCTGGAAGGCAAAGGTAACTTTGTAAATTCTGCTGAAAGCCACATCACCTAACAGTCCTATAAAAGAACTCTAACAAGATTTAATGCATTTCTCACCTCTCTGGACACAGATATTTAAAAGAAAAGATAGATAGCTGGTCTACTTTCAAATAATCCCCAGCCTAAACCCCCTGAATGTTTCTGCTGATTGCAAGAATTGGCTGGGATGTTAGTGATTATGAAAGTGCTCATATTACAAGTTAAGATTAACAGCAGCACTGGTAACTATTGTGCAAATAACAGTGATAGGGCTGGGATTTGCAAAGCTCCAAATCATCCCGAGGCACATCTGAACACAAATAGTTCCTCTGGGCTTTACAGTCCCCTTGTCTCAAGGAATAATTCTGAAAGCAAGTTCTGGAGGACTCAGTCCTTCCTTCATCATAAAAAAAAAAAAACAAAACCAACCACAAAACGACCTCCAACAGAGGGGAAATATGATTCCAGGAACTATTCCTGTGCTAGCCTGCTAATTTAAGTGGTGGATTGTACGGTCCCAAAGCATTATGCACACTTTCACTTGAGAGATTTTTTTGACTTACAACAGAAATGTGGAAATTGTAAAGAAAGTAACTCAAAAAATCCTCAGTACAGCAAATGGAGGGAAGGAAAGGAATGTGAAAAAAGTGAGCTACACTTTAACAAAGCAAGAGGAGGGCCAACTTGCCATGAAAAGGAGTGCTGCCTGATTCCAAAAAGCCCCTAAGTTATTCAGCTAAGAGAATGAGAGGTCCAGATTTCAATGCCTATTTTCTGTGATTCAGAGCATAGAAATGAAGCTCAGCCTTAACAGGTC
>JAOXXN010000395.1:8552620-8562783 GCA_026770055.1 Myrmophylax atrothorax
GGTGATGAAGCACAGGCTGGAATGGCAGTGATTTCCAAAGTGGGGTGGGTGCATCCCAGGCACTGTGCAAGATCATCCTGTGATTCAGAGCATAGAAATGAAGCTCAGCCTTAACAGGTCATATTTAGGCCTTGCAACCACTGAAGTAATGGCCATGCCTTGGGAGGAGAGAGCAGGAGGGACTTGTAGGAAAGGAAAAGGTAGAGATGAAAAGAAAGCAAGTCTTAACATTTTGCTGCTAGAGCTGATGTTCAAGTGGAACAAAGCTGCAATAACTTGGCACTTCTTAGGGAACTAAACCTGAACTTTCCACAGCCTAGGTAGCCACATGGCATGAAAGCTGTCGGCTTAGCTCCATGATGAGGATAATAAAGGATGAGAAAACAGTGACTGAATGTGGACATCTTCCACACCCAGATGACTACCACAGCTGGTAAGCCACAGAAACCATCTGCCTCTCGTTTTGATCACAGAGACCAATCCAGAAAACCTCTGAGGAAAAAAACCCCAAGAATTTCTAATTGTAATACACCAAGAAGGCTTTTCTAAGCAAAGCTACATATTCAATATGAGCTATGATGTCTTTAAGAAAATCAAGCTTGGAATCAAAATCCTCTGAACAGCAACTCCCTTTTTTGTCGATACTGGTAGTAAAGAGAAAAGGGAGAAAAGATTTAAACATATAAATCCTTCTCCAAGAGGATAAATACTTTAAATTCAAGTATAAGTCAAGCATTAGTAGGCTTACAATAAAGCCATGTCTTTTCCTTTAACTTATTTAGCCACTGGACTGCAAGATTAGCCTGTAGGTTTCCACCATACATTGCTGTCTCAATGCTGAGAAATCTGAGCTGGGCACTACTCCCCACTTCGAAAATGCAATTTTTTTCCTGGAAGAAAGACAGAATACCGCACCAAATTCTGACCACATCATTGCCAGAAAGATATGGATAAACTTGAGGGTCAGAGAAAAATAAAGAAAGGAGGGAGTCACATAAAGCCTTAAGCACTGAATTATCTGATTCTTTATGGGGAAGACTAAAAGTTTAAGCAACCTGATTATTTATTACATTCTTGGGAGAAATGGAGTGAAAAGACAAAAATGAACAGTCTGGTTCCAACCCAGTTTCTAGCAGGGAGAAACTGTTCTGGAGCTGTTCAGCTCCCTTCTGGAAGAGTAATGGAGCTCCTATTTCTTGCACTGCTTAAAATCCAGCCAGAGCAACAAGAAATGATGAAACATGAACAATTCTTATTTTTCTTTTTACTCAATATGCATTTATGAGCAGAGGTTACTGGAGGGACTAAGAATTTATTGATGGCATCAATGAGATGCAAATATACTAATGCTTATTTGTGTACACTAATTTTCCAAGTGTCACTGAGATGTACTTCAGTCACTTCAAGGACCCCCATTACATTTTCGGTTGGTGCCAAGAACCACTTTGGTGCTGGCAAAGTCTTTGCTGTGTGATCTGACTGGAGCTGCACTTGCATCTGTATTCCCAAGGCAAAAATAATTGCAAGGAAACACGCAGCAAAATGGATTTCTGCATTAATTTTCATTCTGTATTAAAAACAAAGTAGTGAAAGTCTTAACTTGTGTTTTCTAAGTGCCAAGAGCTTGTATTTTAAGAGTTAGTTATTAGGGGTTAGCAGGAGACTGTTCCTATGAAAACATGACTAATGACCATTCCATTCATATTCACCAGCTGCAGCACCTAATAGCTGGAGCAAACTTAGTTTGTTTCTGTCTTTTTCCAAACTTGAAGTTTTGTAGATCTTTCAAGACAATATTTATTGTTTTTGTAATCTGAGTTACTGCATTTACTCTTAAATGGAACTGACTTCAGACGTGCAAGGAATTACAGTAACAAAGATCTCCATCTTGTTTCCTAGCTACAAAGTATTAAAGAAATTATGGAAAATTATGTTATGTGAACCTGGAAACATCAACAGGAAATTTAAATGTAATCTTTCAAGGAGGAGAGGGCAAATCCTAATAAACTAGGATAACTTCAGAGTGCTGCACCCAGCGGTCTGATCAAAACTGTTTGGAGCTGTCTCAGAAACCTCTGCCCCTTGCTCAAGCCTGGAATATGCCTCCAGAAGCCACAGCACATCCAGCTGCCTCTGGCAGCTCACACACAGACACTGGAACAGCCCAAAACCTCACCTCAAACTTTGACATCAAGGTACCAACAGTTTCTGCTGAACAGTCTGGAGAGCATGATAAATTTATCAGTTTTCCAGCAAACTGTGTTTTAAAATAGCTAAATATGATGTTATATACATGGGCCCACCTATCAGAAGATGCATCCAGGAACGTTCTTCCTACTGCAACAAACTAGAGGTCCAAACTCAGCTTTCCCCCTGCCATGAGACTGACCCTGAGCACTGCCCACAGCCTTGCTAATGGCAATAAGGGAAGGGCAAAAGCACTGAAATGTTTGGGGATTGGGGATCTGAACATGGCAGGAATAAGGTGGAACAGGGAGATGACATCACTCAGTATGCAGGAAGGTCAGAATAGGAATACAGAGTTCTGGTGTCCACATTTGAAGATGAATGATTAATTTTGAAAAGGGCATTGAGAGAAGCAAAAGAGATTATTTATAGGCTGGAAAAAGCCCTACAATGAAATGACTTTTCCAGCACGGAAGTCTTCAGCATAGCAGATGATCTTTTGTCTCTCTAAGTCTGCAGACAGATGAAACAGTACAGGAACAGAGATTGGGAGCAGGACTAGGAGCAGTTTCAGGAGTATTTAATCTCCTCAGTTTTGTGTGTTACAATTCATAATAACTTTTAAGACTTGTAATATCAGAAATTATGATAAGAATGGATCTGAAAAGCAAGACTTTTTTTTTTGCTATTGCAATGAGTACAGAGACCTCTCAATACATGAAATGGGCAACCTCAAATTGCTTCCTATTTTACTCACAGAATGCATAGAACTAACATAAAATGCTTAACATTTGTGCCTACTTATAAGTTGCAATGGACTTTTTAGAATATTGTACACAATTTAAAGCCATTCTTTAACTGGAGTTTGGGGGCTGGATTTTAAGCTGCTCACACCCTTAGATTCTCCTGCAATAGGAGTGGTTAAGTACAGAAGTTGCCTACTCAGCACATAAACTTCTTAAAAGAAGACAGAATAAATAAGAATCATTTTGAACAAAATATTCATGCTACAAAAGGAGGAAGTAATCATTCATCAAAGATTCAAAATAAAACAAAACTTGAAAGCCAGGACTACAGGATCAGCAAAATAAGCCACTGAAATAATATTTTACTAATGAGCATCACACTGTATCTTTCTAAATTCCTCCCCAGTATTGTTTATGAAGTACCAGATTCTTGATGGGAATAAGAAAACCACACAGAAAATACTATCTGGTTTTTGCCTCTTCCTGAACTCCAGTGGAATGCTTTTCCAGCAGAAACCATCATTTTTTTAGTATATTTTGGTAGAGTTAACAGCAAGGGTTGCAATCCTCAGTGAAGGACAACACCTCTACCCCAAATCCCATACTCTGAGGCTTCTGCTGCATTACTGACAAATACCACACCCATTTAAGTAGCACTGCTGAACTAATGACACTCATGAGATGCATAACTCTTCACCTGGACCTCTGCACTCAGATTCCACTTTCCTTAAACACGTCACCTCAGAGTTTTGCTGGTTTGCCAGAGCTTTGCCATTCCCAGTTGTGCAGCCCAGCCCAGCCCAGCCCACACTCCTGTTCTGGCCAGCAGGGTGGGGGTGTGGGCACCACCAAACACCTCCCCACAGGCACAAACCAGAACAGAACTGCAAGGTCCCCAGTGAAAGCAAAGGGATAACCCAACATTTTAAAAAGTGAGAAAAAAAGCAAGAAATGTCAATCTTGAGGAAGGCAAAAGTCACCAGCTCCTTCCCCCAGCCATATTTCAGCTCTAATTTTCCAGTCAATAAAATGCATCTGTCATGAAGCATAATTTGGATATACTGTAACAGGAAGGATTTCCAAGCCACATACAGATAGAAACAGACTTAGATGCATCCAGATGTTTTTGTTTAATCTAAAATAGCATTTTTTTCTCAAAGGCATCAACCAAAACAGTCAAATTTTATCCTTTAATCCAACTTCTGCATACCTAGTAGCTGCAGCAATTTTAACATGTATCTCGTGTATTTCTTCAATGTCATTGAGAACAGGAGCCAGACAATATTTTGTTAAAAATATTTGCTACTATTTTCAATGTTTATGAATAGACAATGGATCAGCAGGACATCCCATTTCTCTCACATCTGGAGCATCACCCTTTCAAATTAAAACATTCACCCCTTAGTCAAGAAACGTCAGTCCAGAAAACAACCCACGAATTTTAATAAATTCAAGATCTTAACGCCAGCACCCAAAGACTTTTGCACAAATTCGTTTGCCACAAAGTTCATATTCTGCCTTAACCACTGAGTGCTGTCATATTTGGTGCAACTTGTTATGGGTGGAAAGATAAGCAGCAGGGCAGCAAAAAGAGGAGGTTTATCTCTGGCAGCTAATCTCCTCAATCAACAGCACTCAGCTCTGCTCAACAGCCGTTGCCAAGGAACGGGACCAGCTTTTCTTATCGGCTCATAATGTTTCATTGACTATTCAGACTAGAATAGAAAGCTGTGACACTCAGGGTTATAAGCAGCACAAAATGAAAATGGCTTATTATGTGGCATGAAGAAGAGAAATCTCTTAGCCCTCATCTTATCTGGACAGTGACTGTTACTCAAAAAAAAAACCCACCAAAAATCATCTATCATTTTCTGCTCTGCTTATTTTAATATCACAAAACAAACAGAAAAATATATCTACATAAATAAGATTACTTTTTTAACATTGTTGGCAGGTCCTCAGCAATTCACTGACATTACTGATACCTCTTACACAGAAAGACAAGGGTTGTGTAGATCCCTATTACATTACTGCAAAGCAAGTGTTTGCTTCTCATTCTAAAGCTATTGCAGCAGCTTCAATGCTTTGAGGGATGTCTCCTCACAGGAGCAGGGATGTTCCTTGAACCCTGATAGCCATGACCAGAGTAAGACAATCTGTGCAGAACCAGCATCATTACTTTTTTTTTAACAGTATTACTGCTTTTCTCTCCTCTCTTCATCTCAGCACACAAATCTGGGTTTCAGGCTGAATATTGATACTCTTCGTGTACTTGAACAAGAGTAGCAAAGACTTACTGCATCTTATCTGACCATGAATTGTTAGTATAACCACCTTTCCTGAATATCCAGTTACTCAAATTTAAACCTGGGGCCATCCAAAATCATGATAAATTGTAACTGTCCTTGTATTAGCTTGTTATAATCAGCATATCCAAAATTATATCATTATCCACCACAGGGAAAAGTGGAGAAATTGGTATAGCGGTAAATAAGTAAAAGAATATGCTTAGACACATTCACTGCATCAGTGAATCACCCAGTGATACACCGCCAAAATTGAAAAATCAGTTTGGTTACCCGTGTTCCATCCCAAAGAATGACTAACCAGCCCCAAGTCTTCATATTCAGTGAGCTACAAGCCTCATATTTAAACGTGTCCAGAAAACGGAAGGAATTTTACACTCATGGAATTCTGTGTTTTCACACAAAGTTTAGGTATGGATTTAAGACAAATATGCAAGTACTTCTGAAGGATGTTGGGCTCTCCAGTCTCTTCCCGCATGAACTCACTTTCAGTTACTATTAACCATGCCCAAATTTCCATTCATTGCCTCCCAGGAGCCACTGCCAACATTTCCGTGCTTTCACTGCCCGTGAGAGCAGCAACATTTCAAACAGGAGAAAGTATTCCTTACTGTAACAAATAAAGGCAATGTTGCTTTCACCCCAAATGGTTTGAGTTTTAGGAAAAAGTGTTTTTAAATCTGACACAACTTACCCAACCTTGCATAGGAGACTGGGCAGATAAGTCAGGGGTGTAGTTATGACAGATTTCCTCCAAAGATACCAAAAAAAAGAGGCACATGCTGTAGGTGATTTGGCTAAACTAAAAACTAAATTGAAGAGATACATATGTTGGTATGAATAAAACCACAAAAAACTCTGAAAGTCCTGTGGATTCAGCCTTAGCTGAGGTACTATCAGTTTTCATCCACTTTGGCTTCTCAACTAATGAACACTAAGAGGAGGTGTTACACCTATTGCAATTTGCTTGACAATAATAATAAAGAGAAATTGAGAGGTATTGGATTTTCTTCTATCACTCAACTGAAAAAAATTATAAATTTATGATTAATTTGAATAGATTGATTTATCATTAATTGAATAGATTTTGTTTTATTTATTTATTTTAACCACATTGTAAAACCTCCAAAATAATTACATTTCCAAATATGTTCTCTTCACTGCACTTGTGTATTTCCAAATATTTTCCCTTCACTCCTCTTCCATGAGGATAAATAAACTGTAGAAAACAACTGGGGATGTAAGTAATTTTGGTTCTTCCAACTTTTGCTGTTTGCTCTGAGTCAGGGAGAGACTGTTAAGATCTTGGTCATGAGGAGCTGACAAGGTTCAGTGGAAGGAAGTGATGGCACAGACTGAAAGAAGCAGAACATTTTTCATCTTCTCTGCTCAGAAGCAAATGCAACCTGATATAAGAGAGAGGCCTCAGCCATGACCATACAGTGAGACACAAATCGCTGCAGGGGATTGCAAGACTCAAGTTCCAAGTCCCACCAAGAAAAGTGCACCCACTCTTGGGGCCAAGCACTGTCCCGTTAGGATGTATCCATCCCATGAAGTTGCTTTTTAAAATACCAGCACCAGAAAAACAACTAATTCTCTGGCAGTTCATAAAGAGTATCATACCTCAAAAACCCATTTAAATTTCTTTGAATAATGTATAATTGTTCCCTCACTCCTGTGCCATATCAGGAGTGACATTGCATCTGAACATTCGCATCAGGATCCCTAAGGGCCAGAGCTTAAAAGCTGAGCACAGACACTTGAGGAGCAATGGAATAAAAAAATCTCAGATAAGCACAGACATGGAGATCCACAGTTCTGGGTGTGCACAAAATCAGTCTCACAGGCTGAGCCACAGGCAGGCAAATCCCAGCTGCCGGGGCAGATCCAGCAAGCATTTCCATATTATGGTGTGTAACCTACGGAAGATGGCTGGGCCAAAATCTGGGCAGGGGTCACTGCTGCTCTTTGGACTTCTATCCCATGGGGACTGTGTTCCAACACTGTAATTTTAAAATCCCTGTCACATTGTTTTGGTTCCTTTATGGTTTTGGTATCTGGAGCAGAAGACAGGGGGAAGGACTTGGCTGAATAGAAACTGATGGCGCAAATCAGACAGTGGAATAAAAATTTTGCAAAACAATATGAAAAAACCTTACTTTATATTGAATGAAAATATTACACTCAAACCCAACAGTAATTACAGAGAAATACAGTTTTCATGCAGATCCATCATTAGACTTCATTCAAGTAGAAGAATCAGAAGTGCCCTCTTTGTACCCACAGGCAACGCCTTATGCTAAGCTGCTTCCATACATTCAAGGAATTGATTTTAACAGCACTCTGGGTTTGTGTTTCCTTTTTTTTTTTTTCTTTTTGGTAAGAAGGCTTCAGAATAATTTCTACAAAACCAACATGGATCATCTTTAATTACTGCATTGCAACCATGGCTATTTAAAACCCCAGTCTCAGCAAAGTAGATGACAAACATTAATGAGCAGTAATGCACACATGGTATTGTAAATGAAAGGATAATGAAAGCAATTTATTTGAAAATTAAAATATGATTAAGAATGGCAGTCTGTGCTAGGACCCAGATGCCAACGGAAAGCAACCAATGTGCAAGCAGACTGTCATTAATTTGGGAACCACACGAAATTGCTTTGATTTCTTTGACAGTTTTTAATATAAAGTATCTTAACTAACAGACAGCACATATACACTGGAAGCCACAAGACCCATGGAGATTTTTAGAAAAAATGAAGAGCACTACAGGGAAAGTCTCCAAAAGGAGACTCTCCAAGACAGATTTGAGTATGTTTGGAAAATATTTCCAGTTTTAGGTAGGATGAATTGCACTTTGCCAAAGTGCCTCTACATTGGCTCTGGAGACACTGCCAGTTCTTAACTCCCGTGCAGAGCCTCAGCTGGGGTCAGCTGAACCCAGAGCATCTGTCCAAAGCAGGTGCTCACATCAGCACCCAAACAGGAACAGCACACTGGGGGTAGGCCCAAAATCAGGTGCACTGAGTTAGCAAAATGCATGCAGGGGAGGTCTAGAAGCAATTTAACCACAACAGTGTTGTCCTTCACATGTGTTCATAAGCCTTTCTGAGACTATGCAAATATGTTTAGGATCTGAACTGGTTCCATCTGTACAGTGTGGGATGTTAATTCAAGCGTCCATCTCTACAAGGACTGCTGAACTTTTCGACAAATCAGAATAGAGAGTACCTTGAAAACCTGAATTAATCTTATGTACTAAAGTAAAAATGCTCTTTTTTTCAAAACTGCCTGCTTACCCCAAGGTTCACAACAGCAAACCATACTCAGAAGCTATTAAATTGTCATATATACTCACATTTAAGCATTCAAGTTTGAAAATTTCAACTTAAATAACTCCATCAGAGACAATATGTCAGAGGGGCTTGAGCTCCATGACCAAGTACCAGACCATATGTCTCCAAGACCTATAAATATATCAGGATGAATGGTAAAGCCCTTCAGAACGGTTTCTCTTTTTTAAAAAGTCTGATTAAAGCACAGGTGGGAGCTGTGCTGAACAAAGCCAAAGGACTGCTCTGGCTTGAGGATACTGAGCCCACTGCTTTTGTTCCAGCAGCAGCGGGTCAGGGTCAGGTATCAAACATTTATCAGTCCAATTTCAGGAATTAAACACAGTTGTTTGGCTTGCTCTTCTGGGGAAGATAAAGTTCCTGCTAAGACATATCTTGTTACAAAAATCCACTTTGTAATTGTATTAACTTGGACCTAACAGAGCACCAGCTCCTCAAAACAGATGACTATCCCAGTGTATTCAGTGTTGTTGCAGTCTCACCTTGAACACTGTGCAGTTCTGGGCCCTACAATTTAAGAAGGATGTGAAGGTCCTTGAATACATCCAGAGCAGACCAACAAAGCTGGTGAAATATCTGGAAGGCACGTCCTGTGAGGACTTTGGGCTTGTCTGTTTTGGAGAGGAGGAGCCTGAGGGGTGACTTCATTGCTCTCTACAGCTTCCTGAGGAGGGGACTCGGAAGCAGAGGTGCTGAACCCTTCTCCCTGAGATCCAGAGATGGAATGCACAGAAATGGTTCAAAGTTGTGCCAGGGAGTTGTTCCTACTGGACAGTAGGAAGTATTTCTTTCCTGGGAGGGTGGCCAAGCAGTGGAAGAGGCCTCCCAGAGAGGTGGGTGATGCCCCAGGCTTGTTGGTGTTTAAAGCCTTAACAGGCTTTTAACCTGTGACCAGCCCTGAAGAGCTCAGGCAGTGGGACTGGATGGCCAGTGTGGGCCCTTTCCAAATGGAACATTCTATTCTAAGGTTCAACTCCACAGCAAAACAGAATACTAAGCTACTATGAACAGGATCGTGTCATCCATCTACTAAAATGCGTGTACACTGTTTACTAGATATGTAGATTAAGGAAAATCAAGGTAATCAATCAATAGCTTCTTTCATCATACTTTCTTGAATAAAATTATAATTTTTGTACATAAAGCATTTATCCCACTAGCAAAAAAACACACCATAAAAAACAAATTTTATCAATATGGCTCCCAAAACACAGTGTTTTCCACTATCTCTGAGATCTGAGGAGAACTTCCTATGCAATACTTGGCTGTGCCATGAACACAAACCCTCCTAGCAAGGGTGTGCACTACTGAACCCTGCAGGCATCTTCCACCCATTTTTGTCCAGGATATTACATACTGTATGCATTTATTACAACTGTAGAGGTAAATATTTCATTTAATAAAACAAACCTGGTAAGATTTCAGGGGTAACAGCTGTACCCCAGCTGAGCTGCACTGGTGCCTTCTCACCACTAACAGCACAGGAAAGACAAAGAAAACAGTTTTATCTGCAGAACTCCATGTCTTCACAAAAGGCCAGAATACATTTCCCACCCACCCCCCCC
>JAOXXN010000395.1:8562810-8574587 GCA_026770055.1 Myrmophylax atrothorax
TATTGCTTTGCTTTAGTTATTACTGAATTTTACAAAGATTCTTAGAATTCTCAGCTTCTAATTATTTCTTTTCTCTCAGTCAAGCCAATCACTCAAAACATCTTCTCAAAAACTGCTCCGATCTCTGTTTGAACAATGCCACTTTTGGGTAGGTGACAAGGGCTAATCATCAATGAAAAATATAAATAGAACCAATGGCTGCTTAAAACTATATTTTAATCCTTAGGAAATCCACTGGGATATTAACAAAAGGTGGTTTTGTCTGCAAAAAGGCATTAACATAGCCATTTATAAAACTAATAGGAAAGCGAGCAGTGCTCCAGTAATAATGAAAGTACACTGCAGAATAACATTATGGAAATAGGATACCAAATTGAAGAATTGACCTTGGGGCCCTGGCTTATCCTGGATGAAGATGACTTGTGAAATGAAAATTTGGCTGTAATTTGCTCTTGCCTTCCCTAAAAGGTTGAAGGCATTTCTATTCCAAATGAATAAAACCACCGTTAATTTCCTTGCATTAAGCGGAATGTTCTTAAATATAGTTATTTAAGGGTATTGAAATACATCTACAAGTCTTATTCTTAGAAAACTAGAACTGGTTTTCTGGGAATTCTATCACAGTCCATTTCTAACAGTTAATTTTTAAATCACTTTAGAGAGAAATCTGTGCTGCATCTGAACCAGCTGGACACACTAAGGTCGGAGTGTTTATTCCTGATTGAACAGGATACCTCAGGCTGAGCATTTGATACCATAAGTGAGGGTAAAATACATGAGGACAAGAACACGAGCACAAATCCTTCAAATAATCATATTGCTTCCAAGTAATAGTAAAAATTTATAATTTGCTATAGAAACAAATAAAAGCTAAATAAGAGCTTCATAGTTTTGTTTAACATGAGCCTTAAATAATGGCCATCCTGCATCCATTCCAGGGAATGTCATAATATGGTGGTTAAAGTCAAAACTGAAAAACTCAAAACAAAGAAGTTACAGGTGGATAATACTCTATGCAAAGCCAAACCATTTGCACACAGTACTGTTTGTGAGGGCAGCAGGCATGTCTCAAATACCGCCAAGAACTGAAGGATAGAACACGTGCTGTAAGATGCACAGTCTTACAGCATGCCTTTTACACCAGGAATTTTAATTACTGATATAACTGTAGGGCCCAGCATCCTCAATAATTGTTCAAGGAATACAAACATACAACAACAACCCCCCCACACACACATATTTACATATAACTGTCCTTTATATGAGAGTGTGTTTGTGTGTATATGAAATAAAACACCAATCTAAAAACTCTTCCCCAAGGAGCATTTATGGCATGCAGATGTGGATCAATGAAGTAAGAGCTTGGCAACACCAAACACAGTGCAGTTCCCTGAGCATACTCTGCATGCTCCACGGAGGAGAATTTCAAGAAGGGATCTGAAGGACAGCTTTAAGTTGGCTTAGGAATGGTTACAAACAGAGTCTGTCACACACAGTGGGTGTAAGGGAGAGGGGCAAAGGTGCTCATTTGAAACTGAATACAAAGAAGATAAATCCCGAGGTAAGTGGTAAAACAGAAAAAGGAATTAAAACCTCAATTACTTAATAAACCTAATACATTGAGTCCATATTCAATATGAGAAAAAATTCTCAAATTACACATCTAAACACAGATTCTAAATTTGCTATATATTTTATCAAATCTCAAATTAAAACAAAATTGTATTTTTCAGATTAGAAAACTCTTACACGACCCTTCCATTCATTATTTTTTTTTGTTAAGTAAAGTGAAATCAAGAATAAACAATGAAAACCTTTCAGAAATCTATGATTTCTAAGACAATCTTCCTCAGCAGCAGCTTACCAAGCGTTTAAAAAATAATTATTTTTTTTGTTTCATTCTACAGTGGATTAATATTTGATCTACTGCTTTACACCAGAGATAACATAAAGTAATACAATTTATATTTCATGTCCTCATCAAGTCACAGTCCCTGCGTGAGAGGGAGCCCTAAAGCTCCTTTAGCTGCAAATTCCACTGTGCTCAGCACCCACCCGGGCACAGGCAACGCTCAGGCAGGACTTTGCCACTGTTTAGCCCCAGCTCCTGCTCCTCCACACCACCCCAGGGACTGCTCCTGAGCTGCAGCATCCCAAGGCACACCTGCAGGAGCAGCACACGCCTGTGGCTGTCAGAGGCAGAAGGATCACTCTGCTGCTCAGATGCAGGGCAGGACAACGGGGCCCAGGCACTTCTGTAGCCCCCAGAGCTACAGATTTGTAAGAAGACACCGTGAACAGCAGTGGGTGTTGATTCTCTCCAGGATTTTTATCTTGAAACACCAAAGCATCTCACAAGCACCTGACACCATTAACAGAAGTGCAATTTTCTGTAACTGAGTTTAAAGTTTAAAGCCAAGTACAGGACAAGAAGAATGAAAGGAATTTCTTCTAATACATTTTGCATACAACACATTTCTTCTGATATAAATATATCAAACTTCACCTTCTCACTGGTTTTTTTCAAAGTTTCTATCTGGAAGGTGGCTCCAGAGCCCAAAGTCTTGTAAGGACTCTCTAAGTCTGATTCTGAACCTGTTCATGAGTCATTAGTACCTGTCTGCTCTCCTGCTAATGCTGGCATTTAATTAAACAGCCCTTTCCTCTCCCTGGCCTTTTATCAGCCATCTACTGACAGATATCAGCTGCATCATCAGGTATGGATGGGTATCAGGAATCACCTCTCAAGGAGTATCCTGCAAGGCTAAATAGGATGTCCTCCTCTAGTTTCCTTGCTGACAAAAGGCTTGTTCTCTAATCTTATCAGCCTTTTTTCCCATCCTCCAGTTTCAACTAAACTTCCTTCAATACATTTAAAAAAAAACATCCATGTAGGTATTCCAGGTAATGTTTTAACACTGTGTACATTGGCACTTGTTTCTCTCTTCCTCCATGCCCTGGATAGATGCAGAATAAAATTATTCATGGTCTTTTACGGTAGCACCACGGTAAGGAAAAAAAAATACAATTACTTCTCCTCTGCCATTTCCAACTGAAAATGTTCTAATAATGCTCAAGTTTTTAGTCCTTGATTGTACAAACTTTCACTCCATTTTATTCATATGACTTGATCATTCTACTTCTCAGAGCTGTACATTCTTTTCATTGTAAGAGTCCTCTTTTTATCAAGAAAGTAGCTCCATTTTCTCTCAGTGCTATCTTAATACTTGTGCTAAATCCAAAAGTAAGATGATACAGAGAGATCTTTTACAAAATCAATTCTTCAGAAATTCTTTTACAAAGCTCAGCCCAAGTTCTTCTCTCATTAATGCTACCCATTGACATATTGTGTTAAGATATTGTATTCACTCAACAATTCCTTCAATACTCTCTGTACTCTGAAATTTAAATAAAAGTTACTTATATAGACCAACCAATGATTTACTCATGTCCAGTTGATGCCATTGTTTCCATTTCCTTTCTAGAAAGTTAGTTTTCCTTCAAAAATACAAGAAGACAAAACAAAGCAAAGCTTTTCATGTCATTGCTGTGATTCATCTTGGGTATATTTATACCCCTGCCTTTCCCTTTTTCTCGGATCAGATTTACCAGCTTGCATCTGGGTGCCTTAAACAGAAGCACTACTATGTCTTCTCTACCCTCTGTTGCTTTGTTTACAATACTTGCTGCCAGAACCACAATTCTGGGAAGTGGAATAGAGATTATACAGCATCAAGTTCCTTAAAGGGGTTTTGCTTTGGTTAATTTCTGGGTTTGCTAGTGTTTATTCACCTCAGTTAACATCAATCTCATTAAAAAAAAAAAAAAGAGGCAAAGCATTAACAGTCACAGAATTGTCCTCTTTAAAAACCTTCCTTGGCATGAAGGGAGTTCAGCTGGCAAATGTGTTGCTGTCTTATTACCTGGAACATTAACTGATGAGGGGCAACTGTTTGAACTCCAGTTTTGTGTATCTCCTGTCCATTTAAAAGGCCTTGTTTTGAATAACCATTTCTAGATGGATATTTTAGTGACACACAGTCCAAGCAGCCACAATCACTAACTAAACAAAAGAAAATATATATATATGTATGTGTGTATATATATTCTGATATTATTACATTTCTTGGCCCTTATTTAGGGGATGAATCAGGAAAGCACTAAGAGAGAAGAATCAGAAGAGCTCTGATACACAAACAACAGTCTTACAACAGACGTCACATGCTGAAAGCAAAGGGTAATATGTAGATGCCCTGAGGAGGTTCTGTTCTTCAAACACAGGCTCTTTCTTACTCACTCAGCAACAGCCTCTCAGTCTGTTACAACACAGAGCTGAGCTGATGGCAGGGCACACAGGAGCTCTCAGCTCTGCACACTCACAGGTTGGCTTCTCCTTTCCTGTACTTGCAACCAACCAGTTTTTCTGGAAATCACAACAGGAAAGATTATTACAGTAGTTAACATGATTTCTGTACCTTTACTATATGGTTGCACTTATCAATATGTTAATAATTTCTTTAGAAAACAGATGTAATGTTTACAAAGCAAGGGAACACCTGTAGAGAGATATAAACACAGGTATTTCTCATATCAGTTTATATAATTCACTACCAGATAATGGTATTATGTCAAAGAGTTTGTAAAGAAACGCTTCAGATTTGATTCATGCAAGTACAGAACATGCAAATTCCTAAATAGGATTAAAATATATGAAGTCCATTTATCATGTTTCATGGTAAAGACCAGCAATGTGGTTTGGAAAAAATTTGTGCACCAAAATTAGCATGTGGACTGGCAATTGCATTGTTTGTGAAACCTCAAAGTGCTCCCATTTTGTTAAAGATAAATGTATACATCCATTGTTTACTGGCTTGCAAGTTCAAAGACAACAAACAAAAAAAGAAAAAGCCCCTTGGTTTGTTAAAACTCTGAGATATATTTCCTCTCTACTTCAATGTAATAGCATTTTTATTACTAGATTTAAGCTGGAAGTCTAACTAAAACAACAACAACAAAAAAAACCAAACCCAGAACTGACAAAAGTAAATGACATAAAAAGCTCTCAACTCTGTTCAGTGTTCAGAAAAGTGAATTAACATATTTATTGAATTACACTGGCAATGAAGACAGCAATATATTGAAATTCATTGATTTTTTTTCTTGACTTAAAAGCAACACAGATGCTTATTACAAAACAGCAGTTCCTCTTCTCATTTTTCTCAACCCTTTTTTAACAGCCACTGACACTGACAGTTTCAAGCTTAATTGTACATTCAGCATGTACTGTTAATGACATTAGATAAATGGATCACATCAGAATGCAGTATCGTCAAAAGACGCCACGTGCCAATCTTACAAATTTAAAATCAAACAAGCTACTCTGTAGACCCTGACTCTTCAAGTTGTTTATCAACTGAGTACTAGAGAATATTTTGAATGTCATTATACATCAAAAGATGAAAGATGTGCCTACCACAGCCCATGTTCCATTTATACAATGAAATTTAATTACATGTTATAACTATGCCATCTTAGAACTATGGTAATTAAAGGGGTGCAGTACATTGGTGTTTTAGTCATTGTAAGCCCTTATTTTCAGAGGGCTTAACTCAGCCATGCAAATTTTCTCCCTTATCCAAGGGAGGAGCCTGTCACAAACACAGCAATGTTTGCTGCGACTGTGCTAAAATACAGTTGAAACTTATTTGCAGCATCACATGTGATGCTGTGAGAAGGAGCCTGACAAATCTTTTCCATTGGAATGTATAAGGCCTCAGAATAACAGCTGTTTAAAATAGCAGTTTGTGTTTAAAGTTTTCTTTGTATACACTTCTAATCAGATCTCTGAGCAAAACACCCTTTGCCTCATGCAAAATGTTTCTGCAAGCCCCTTATGAGCACAAGCAGTGAGCTTCTGAACCTTCTGGAAGCAAGAGATGTGTGTCCTTCAGCAGCAGGATGTTTGGATAAAATTTTCACCTGTGCAGGCAGTTGCAAATTCCGATGCCCTCCATCCGCATGGGCACGGAGCAGGACTGGGTGGTGAGCGGAGCAGTGTAACTGGTTGGCCCTGCACACACTGCTCTGGAGAGGAGCCCAGTTAACACAGCTCACAGACTGCCCAGGACTCACTCTCTGCTTGGAAAACCAGCCCTGACACCACGAGCCTTCCAGACACCCCAGATTACACTGGCTGCCTTCGTGCATGTGCGGCAGCATGGAATGGCTGGATCCATCCTCCACAAGGGGTATGGATACACACTGAAATAACCACTGTGTCTCCCTCCAAACTCCCTGTTCTTGCTCTCACACATTCTTGGATTTCCAGGGAAAAAGAAGCAAACCCATAGTACCAATTGCCCATAAACTATTCACCTTCATTAGCCAAATTTAGTATTTCACCTGCTCCTAATGCAAAGGTATTTGGAATGTGTGGGTGAGAAGTTTCCAGGGAGTCTAATATCACTAGATTTATTGCCTCCACTCACATTAAACAGTGTAAGGTGTGTGGCATTTCTTTGAATATGTTGGGTACATACTTTTTTCTCTAAACATACATACAAAATAAAGAAGCACAAAGCAACAATAAAAATCCCTTTATCCTCAGTCCACCAAAGGAGGCATATGATTTCCAATAAGCAGTCATCCAGTGTAGCAAAATCCTGTGACAATCAACAAAAGGGGCAATTTAAGGATGGAACATTGCCTTGCTTCTGCAGATCTAAGACTTATTTTAAGCTTTGTGTGTGTGAGTGTGTGTGTGAGTGTGTGTGTGTGTGTGCGCGATCAAATCAGCATCAACCCAATTATGCCTAAGGTCTATCTTCTTGTTAGATGGCAGGGTCAGTCACAAATGAGCAGCCTCTTGCAATTTTCCATCAAATCAGCTCTGTAATTTGAGAGCTAATGCAGACATCTCATGAAAACAAATCATCAGACAGTGCTGGTTCTCCCCCTCCTTCCCAAAATAAAGTGTTCAGAGGGATTTGGGTTTTAGTTTAAAAGCCAATTCCCATCTCTGTGAAAGCCCATGCAATCTATAGTAAACAAAAGTCAGTAGTCATTTTTAGACTTCCATGAATATTTCAAGCCTCTGTGCACCTCTTCTCCAAAAGCATTCTCACTTTGCTCAGTAAAAGAAAGACTATTAACTTTAAGCACAAAATACAAAGTAAAGGTATTTTGCAAGAAGCGAGGCATTTGCATGAAACTGCAAAATGCAAATCTGTTGTCATAAACTTACTTGCTGAAAACTCAAGACCATTTGAACAGAAAAATTCAGAAAAAAAAAGCCCAAACACCACCTTTATGTTAAGCACTCTTCATAATTCATAAATACCAAAAATCTTCAGAAAACCCTGGTTATTTCCAACAGGAGGAGAAAGAGACTGTGCATAATGAACTACAGACAAATCCAAACTTGAGCTGTTCCATTCACCCAACCTCTGACTTCCTTCTAACAAACTAAGCCACTGAAACCCTACATCTAAACTGCCGAGGTAAACAGTAGGATGATAAGGAAGGGCCCTAAATTATTCAAAGTGGTTTCTGGGCTTCAAAAGATTCCTTCACTTTGTTCCTTTGTGTCTCTACAGCTATTTAAGTTTGCCTGGGGCTCTGACACAGACAGCATTGTGCCTGTGATGTTGAAAGGCAGCAGATTCTCTAAGTTTGGGCAGACACTGCTCTGTCTGGAGCACACAAAGAGAGAGACGGACACTTGGCAGGCCTTGGGATACAGGCACTGTAACTCTGAAGTCCTTGTCTTCTGTCTGCTTTTTTATTTCCAATTTCTCCCACACTATAGCACTTCCATGTATGCCAGACTGAGCTTGTGAGTCTCTCAGTGGATCAAAAATGATTGTAGACCCATAGAATTTTTTAGGATGGAAAAGACCTCTAAAATCATGGAGACCATCCATTAACCCAGCACCACCAACCCAAGGTATGGCCTCACCAGTGCCAAGGCAGTGCGACAGTCATCTCCCTGGTCCTTCTGGCCCCACTATTTCTGACAGAGGCCAGGAAGCCATTGGGCTTCTTCCCCCTCGGGCACACACTGGCTCTTGTCCCTCCAGCTGTCATCCAGCACCCCCAGGGCATTTCACACGGATCAACTTGGCAGCCACTGTGCCCCCAGCCTGTAGCACTGCAGGGAGTTGCTGTAACCCAAGTGCAGGACCCAGCGCTTTGCCTTGTTGAACCTCATACAATTGAGTTCAGGCCACTGATAAGCCCCTGCAGAGCCTTCCTGCCCTCTGCAGACCAACACTCCTGCCAAACTTGGCATCATCTGCAAAGTGACCAAGGGAGCACTTGATCCCTTCATCCAGATCACTGACAAAGATATTTAACAGGACTGGCCCCAGTACTGAGCCCTGGGGAACACACTTGTGACCAGCTGCCAGGGGGATGCAACTCCATTCACCACCACTCTCTGAGCCATCCAGCCAGATTTTTACCCAGCAAAGAGTGCACCCCACCAAGCCATGAGCAGCCAGTTTGTGCATGAGCACGTTGTGGGAAATGGCGTCAAAGGCCTTAGTAAAGTCTCAGCAGACATATCCACAGCCCTTCCCTCATCCACTAAGCTTGTCACCTTGTGGAGATAGGTTGGATAAGCAGGATCTGCATTTCACAAACCCATGTTGGCTGGGCCGGGTTGTCTGTACATGCTGCATAATGGCACTCAAAGTGATCAGCTCCATGACCTTCCCTGGCACCAAGGTCAGGCCAACAGGCCTGCAGTTCTCCAGATCCTCATTCCAGCCCTTCTTGTAGGTGGGAATCACATGCTGACTTTCAGTCCACTGGGACCTCCCCAGTCAGCCAGGAGTGATGGAAAACAATGCAGTGTCTCAGTGAGCACTTGCACCAGCTCCCTCAGCACCCTTGGGTGGATTCCATCTGGCCCCAGAGACCTGTGCATTTCTGAGTGGGGTAGCAGAGTGCTGACCATTGCCTCTTGGTTTATTGATGCTCCATTCTGCTCCTTGTTCTTGTCTTCCAGCTCAGGAGGCTGAGTACCCAGAAAACAACTGGTCTTACTGTAAAAGTTTGAGACAAAGGAGACATTAAGCGCCTCAGCCTTTTCCTCATCTTTTGTCATTATGTTTCAGCAGCCAACAAAAGAAGAAGAGCCTCCTCAGCCCTCCTAGTGTATTTCTAGAAACATTTTTGATTGTATTTTATGGCTGTAACAAAATTAAGTTCTTGTTGGGCTTTGGCTCTTGCAATTTTATCCCTGCATAACCTTATGACATCCTTGTAGTCATCCTGAGTTGCCTGACCCTTCTTCCAATGGTCAAAAACTCTCCTTTTTCACCCAAGTTCCAGTCAAAGATCTCTGTTCAGCCTGGCCAGTCTTCTTTCCACTGACTCAGCTTTCAGCATATGGGGATGGCCTGCTCCTGTACCTGTAGGATTTCCTTCTTGAAGAATGTCCAGCCTTCCTGGACTCCTTTGCCCTTCAGGACTGCCTTTGAAAGCACTCTGTCAACCAGGCTCCTAAACAGGTCAAAGTATGCACTATACAAGTCCAAGGAGGCAGTTCTGCCAACTATCCTCCTTACTTTTTCAAGAATCAAAAATTCTATCATTTTGTGATCACTGTATTCAAGATGACCTCCAACCATCACATCACATCACCCACTTCTCTATTCACAAACAGGTCCAGCAAGGCACCTTTCCCAGCTGGCTTACTCACCAGCTGTTGGGAAATTAAGGCAACCAGCCTGGTTGTAGACCTCTGTATCCATGACTGACCTGTTTTCCAATGCTCTTGAGTAACCAGAGAGAGAACTTACAGGGGGTGCCTCAATTGAAAACTGATGAAGAAATGAAAAAATGCTGTGCATGTAATGGATAAGGAGGGAAATTCTTGGAATCAGTTAGCACAGCAGTGTGTTTGTAGTGACTTATGAAATATCTGTGGACTTAAAGCATTGTTCTGTGATGCTAAATAAGCCTTATACATATGACAAGCTAAAAAATTGAAAGGTCATTTTTTATTACAGTAACATTCACTACAACTTTTCCTTTGCAATGCTTACATTTTGGTTCCCACAATGAAAGGTACTTTCCCTCTTTTATTTGCACACAGTAAATATTTGAGACAGCACTGAAATAATTCATTCAGATAGATGCATATCTCTGAAGAAAATGAAGCTGCATGAAGGCCGGTTAGAAAAGGAATGATTTTGTAGGTGCTGTCATTCACTACCTAAAACATCACTTATCTTTTTGAAGAACCTGACCTAGAATAATTCCAGATTATTTTTCCATATTACTAGTAGGTTTCTGTGTATAGGTTAATATACAGAATGCCCAGTCTATGTTTAGTCATTTGCAGAGATATATGTGTGCTGTGGTTCTCTTAAGGACTACTAATTCCTTCAGGAGAACTAACCCACTGCCCACTAGCCTACTGCCAAGCATCACTATGGGAGACAAAACCTTACCACTAGCCATAAACAGACACTGAAACTACTTCAGATTCACTCTGCCTTTGTCAATGTGCTTTTAATATAGTAAGTGGCAAAGAAAATTGTAAAGCAGAGGCTGGACTAAATGACTTCCTAAGGTCATTTCAAACCTGAGTTTACCTCTGAACCTATCACAGAATCACAGAATGGGTCAGGTTGGAAGGTACCACAGGTTATCTGGTCCAGCCTCCCTGCTCAAGCAGGGTTATCCTAGAGCATAGTTCACAGGATTGGGTCCAGGTAGTTTTTTAATATCTCCGATGAGGAAGTCCACAACCTCTCTGTGCAATCTGTTCCAGTGCTTAGTCATCTGCACAGTAAAGAAGTTCTTCCTCATGTTGAAGTGGAATCTCCTGAGCATCAGTTTGTCACCTCTGCTTCCATTGCTGGGCACCAGAGAAGAGTCTGGCACCATCCTCTTGACATCCTCCCTTCATGCATTTATAGACATCACTTCTTGCATCTGAACAGGCCCAGCTCCTTCAGCCTTTCCTCATAAGAGAGATGCTACGGTCCCTTAATCCTGTTTGTAGCCCTCCACTGGACCCAAGTCAGGAGCTCTGTGCCTCTTATACTGAGGAACCCAAAACTGGACAAAGTACTCCAGGTGTGCTTTCACTAGGACTGAGCAGAGGGGCTTTCCAGCAGCTTAGCCCCCAGTCTGCACCAGTGACTGGGGTTATTCCTCTCCAGGTGCAGGACCCTGCTTTTGCCTTTGCAAAATTTCAACAGTTCTTCTCTGCTCATGTCTCCAATGTGTCAAGGTCCTTTTGAAGGGCTGCACAGTCCACTGGGGTTTTGGCCTCTCCTCTCAGCTTTGTGTCATCAGCGAACTTACTGAGGAGGCATCTGCCCTTCATCCAAGTCATTGATGAATAAGTTAAACAATACTGGGACCAGTATTGAATCTTGCAGGACATCGCTAGGCACTAGCGATGTCCTGCAAATTCCATTAGTCCCACTAGTTCCTGTGACATTGATTAGGATCCTCTGGGATCTGGCACTTAGCCAGTTCTCAATCCACCTCCTTGCCCACACTTTGTGAGTTTTCCTACAGGGGTACTGTGAGAGACATGGTGGCAATGCGGTACATGAGACAGGAACCTCTCCTACTGCATAAACCTGAGGATTCATTGCTTATTATCACTAAACTATTGTTACAGTTCTGTCATCTGAGGTGAGGTGATGCATGAGCTGACATCTTGATCATGTGAATTGCCTTTCTCTAATAGGCTTTTCCACATAAAATATAACTTTTATAATTTATATATTTGTAAATATATAATATACTAA
>JAOXXN010000395.1:8581287-8594745 GCA_026770055.1 Myrmophylax atrothorax
CCCATGTGCCCTGGGCCAGAATAAACGTACCCCTTATAACCTCATTGGATTATAGGGTTTTTATTCCGCAAAACACACACACACAACCTACTCACAGGCAGAGTATGAGGATCTCCCTCTCCTGGGGTACAGGTTCCCATTTACAAGCACGTCCCTTGGGCTCCAGCTCTGTGCAGACCTGTCCTGCTTTCTGCAGTTGCATGATTTGCAGCAGTGCACAAAATCATCCAGAGCCAGGTGTGTATGCCCCAGGTGTGCCCCAGCAGTGGTGGATGCCCACAGCCTCCAGCAGGGAGGATGCACCACCCTGGGCACAGGCTGTGATGGTGGTGGGGCAGCCTCCAGCACTGGCAAGCACCATGTTGATGCTGCTCTGATCCCATTTCTCCCCGTTGTAGTAAGTTTTCAGGCTTCTTTTACACTTCTTTTCAAGCTACCTCTTTTTGTTTGTTTGTTTTGAAGCTCCCAAATGTCTCTAGGTAACTCCCTAGCTACCATTTAAACCAGCTAATATTCCTGTTAAGCAAACTTTCTTCTTTTTAATTTCTGCTTTAGTACTACCACTTTTTGGGCAAACAACCTCTAAAGCAGTTTCGGGTATTCCATTCACACACAGTGTTTACTCTTACATTCCTCTTGCCATTGTCCAGGCCATGTTTCTAGGAGAAGGAGCCATGCTGATCCTCCCATAGGTGTTACCAATAGGTTATTATACATAATAAAAATATTTATGCTGGGCATAGGACAGGAGATGTGATAAATGAGACGAAGCTTAATGGTTGAGTTCAGCCAGACTGCAGCAACGTTTATGGCTAGACCCATTTATTAGCCATCAAAACAAATTAGTAAGAATTAATATGAGAGTAGCCCTGAGGAGAAGGACCCGGGGGTGCTGGTGGACAAGAAGCTCAGTGTGACCCGGGCTCAGAGCCCAGAAAGCCAAACATGTCCTGGGCTGCAGCAAAAGCAGCACGGGCAGCAGGGCACGGGAGGCCAGTCCCCACTCTGCTCTGTCTCATGAGACCCCAGCTGCAGTGCCGGGTCCAGCTCTGGGGCCCCAAGATAAAAAGACCATGGACCTGTTGGAGCGAGTCCAGAGGAGGCACAAAGATAATCAGGGGAGGGGAGCATTTCTGCTATGGAGACAGGCTGAGAGAGTTGGGCTTGTTCAGCTTGGAAAAGAAGACCTTGGAGGACCTTGTAACTCCTTTTAGTATGTAACAGGAGCTTCCAAGAAATGCTAGAGAGGAACATTTTACAAGGGCCTGTAGTGACAGGACAAGTTTTCTTAAGCTGAAAGAGAGCAGGGTTAGATTAGTCATTAGAAATAAATCCTTCACTGGTGGTGAGGCACAGGAACAGTTGCCCAGAGAAGCTGCAGTGTTCAAGGCCAGGCTGGACAGGGCTCTGAGCAACCTGGGATAGTGGAAGGTGTCTCTGCCCATGGCAGGGGAAAGGGAACTAGATGGCCTTTAAGGTCCCTTCCTTCCTATTCTATGATTCCATGAACTCTCAACTCCAATGCCTGTTTTTGTAGAAACCCACTCTCCTGTAATGTACCCATAATCCTCAGGAAAAGAAAAATAATTGTTTCTACATACACAGTATTGGCAGTTTCAGTCTTATTCTCCCCAGTCTCCATTTCTCCTTTGGAGAAATATCACTTTTCCCCATTGAGGAAACTAATTAATCTTGTCGAAAAACGTAAATAGTGCAGTAGTGATTGACATGGAAACACATAACAGGAAAATAATAATTATGCATTTAGCACAGAGTTTGGATATTGTGTGCAGCATACCCAGACTGATGAAAATAAAAAATTAATATTGCTGTGAAACACAGAATAAGCACTATCTATTGAGAACAAAGTAGCACCCTCAGATGCCTAAAAATTCAAATAGCTGTTTAAATGTGGACTTGCATAAGCACAAGTCTGATACCATAAGTAAGTACTTTTGGGGATCTGATCCACTGACTCTCAGCCTCTTCCAGGTATGAGGCTACAGAACAGAAAACTGCAATTCTCTCTCCCACTTATGCCCAAAATAAGTCAATTCTAAATGTTTGATAATAAATATCACTTGTGACATCATCCTAAAGGGTAAGAAGCGATTTATATTTATTTGAATAGACATGGAGGACAAATATGACCTATGGGAATATGTTAAATGTCTTCATGTGAAAACCAGAACTCTAACATTAACAGAAAAATTGTCTCTCAAAGATATTTTCTTGCATCCCAACCAGTATCAACACACCCATCTGCTACCACTTGTGTTGAGTAACTAGATTCACACACCTGATCATCTTTCCAAAGGGCAAATGCCTTGGTTTCATCAACAACATACAAATACTTCAAAGAAAAAAAATTAGATTTAAATTTAAGATTATAGATCTACTAAACTGGTTTGGAAGCCAGCAACATAAAAATTCAATTTCTAAAACTCTGTGGTTTTGAAACAAAGAAATATCGTTGTTTTTACCTATTTAATTTAAATAGACTTTGCAGCTTTATTCATGTTGGCAGGGAAATGGATTCAGACCATGGTGAATGCCTGGTAAGTAAACATCTCCGAGGAAAGAAGCAGGTCACCAGTGCACAAAGTGGGTTTGGGAACTGTTTAACTCTGTTTCTTCTCGATATTCACTACAGCAAAGCACCCAGGGCATCTCTTTGACTTTACATTGTTTATTGCAATTTGCTCTCCTGAGAGTTTCAGACCTTGACAACAAGAAGTTCCAGCAGCAGCCCTTGAACCAGACTGGTCCCCAGAGAGTCCACCCTGGCTGAGTGTGGGGTCCGAGGGAGCCTCCCCGGACTCAGCCCTGCAGTGCCCCCATTTTGGGGGTGACACCAGCACTGCCAGCCCTGAGACAGCAGCACTGGGACACACACTGGCTCCTTAATAAGGAGCTTAACAAGGACATTGGGCTGCAGCAGGAAAGCACAGAGGGCATGGGGCTGACCTTCCTGACATTTTATGTGGGTTTGAAAGAGGATAACTTTGGAAATTCTACATTTTGGAGTTTCAGCAGCAGAGTATTTGGTTGGGTTTTTTCTGATTTTTGTCAGGGTTTGTTTTTTTTGGTTGGGGGGAGGGGGTGGTGTTTTTTGTTTAATGAGTTTGACCTTAATTATCAGAATAAAGCTCTGGTAATTGGGAGACCTCTGATTTAAACCCCTCTTAATGAAAGGCATCGTAGTTAAAAGAAAATTGTCAGTATTGTAACTTAAAAGAAACAAATCAAACATCACTAAAACTCTTTTTTCCTGCATATTCTTCATTTCCCTTAGGAAAGATTTACTACATTGTCAGTGAATTAATAACTTTTTTCCAATCACTGGTTTCCAATAGGCAATGTTGAGCAACTGTTAATTTCCCGTGATTAAATAATTTCATAAGCCAGAAAATAAACGAGTGCACAGGGTTTGGTAATCGTTGTTTCTCCTCAGTGAACAGAGAGGGTGAGAAAAAAGAACAGGAAAACTAGCAGGACAAAAAGTAAAGAATGGTATAAACAGACACTGTAAGATTAATATGTACAAAAAAAATTAAATATTCCCAGCCAGAAGCAGCACTTCTCATCACACCACCCTAACAAAGTGGAAGAAGGCAAGCTCAGAAATCTCAAAAAAAAAGGTGGAAAAAAACTTCAATGATCTGAAACCTTTTCTGAGGTAAGAAAGAAAATTAAAGTGGAAAGAGAAAAGATCTGATTGTAAGTTTTATATTTTGACCATGTCTTGTCTTCTTCCCCATGAAGTTACATCTTGCTTTCTACTTTACTGACAGTAAACTGGTGTCATATTACTCGGATTTTATTCCCACACACACACACCTGAAAATAACCTTATTTTCTGCAATCCTAGCTATGAATACTCACCTGAATTAATCCTCCTGATGACCTCTGGCTATTGTTTAAATGCTAAGGAAAAACCCTCATTTTTTGAAACCAAATACAGCTGTACAGTCATGGACTTCCACCATTAAGAATTCACCAAGAATTTTGCATACACCTACATACTGTTGCTGAAAATGTAATAGACTTCCATCACTTTTCTCTCATTCTCCTCTATCCCAAATAAAATACTACACTCAGCATAATTTTATTCATTTCACATAATGTCATAAAAATCTCTACTTTGAGGACACGAGTGTAAAATCCGAAGTGCCTGCTTTCTTTCCCACAGATATCACATTTGCCATTTTGCCACTTAAATTCAAGTGGGGATACAGTTTCCAGCAAATGTGAAAGCATCAGCAGTGAAACAACATATTTTTTGAAACATAAATGGCATTTTTTGACTGTTGGCATTAAAAACACTTTGGCATGAAAGTGCCATTTCTAAATATAAAAAGCAGTAATTAATTCCATACAAAGCCAGCAGCTCATTAGTGATACAGTTCTTATTTTCTTCAAAATCTTTATGGTAAGAAAATAAGTTTCATCCAGTAGCTGCAAATATTTTCATAAAACTACACAGTGTTAATCAAACTGAGAACAAATGAGTCAAGTATGGCCAGGAATTTGTGACACCTGCTAGTCACGGAAAATAATTTAAAAAAAACAACAAACAAACAAACCAAACCAAAAACAGCAAACAACTGATCATGTATGCCTGGGTTGCATCATTTCCAAAAATGTCTAAGGTAAGTGTTAGAATCTTCCCAGGGATAAAATAAAAGAAAGGAAACCCCAAGACTGCATATTTGTTGTGAGAGTACATTAAATACCTTTAGCAGAAAGAAGGAAATTGATTCTTACTGGAATTTTACCAGGCAACCACTCTGCCAAGGCTTTGCTCTAATGGCTTGCATCATTGTGTGCTGCACAGAGGCACAGTTTGGCAAGGCACAGGTACCCCTGTGATCTACACGTGTGCAAGGAGCCACATGCAAAATACTGACTGTAAAAGAAGTGGCTGCGGCAGAACCTCAGTGAATTCATTGCTGAGATAAAGTCAAACCCAACTTGTCTTAAAAGTGCCCATAGCTTTTGTTCTAAGTTTCAGACATGTAGGTTCATTAGAAGAAGATTCATAATGCTCTTCTCATACCTTGTCAGTTCAATTAATTCTCTGCTTGAAAAATGGAGAACACCAGACTGGAACTTCTTAAATTTTTTAAGATATTAAGTAAAGGGACAGGTCAGAAACTTGAGCTGACTTGAGACATTCCTTCACCCCACCATGACACCACCCTTCTAGCTACACAGTTTATAAAATTATCTATTTTTATACCTATGCAATATGTATATTCCTGTGCAAAAAGAAGAGACATACACTGGAAATATCATCAACTCAGTTCAAAAATCAAAGTGTGACCAGTGGGAAAGACTCAAAAGATGAAGCTGGTAGGTTTTTTTGTAACTTTCTGAAGCTTTGTTACTATGTCCAGGACAGAAGACATTTACAATATTTAGCAAGATGCAGGATCTGGGAAACTGCCTCCCATTGGCTGGGATACCAATGTTGCCATGAGTTTGACACATTTCCTCTGAGTCTGCTCTAAAAGCAAAAAGCAGAAGTGAAATGAGAAAAGACAAAGGTAACAGCAGGGGAAGTTGAATTTTAGTAATTAATTCCAAGTGCTGAATTCATATGGGGTTTTCTAAATAGAGCTTTCATTGCAGGGTTAACCTTAGAGCTACATCAGTTTAGTCTTAGCTTGGTCAAAGTCTCCACAATGCCCACTTACACTCAGCTCGTTCCCACTGCAATTGTGCCCCAGCTGGCTGATATGCAAAGGCTGCCATGGATTATCCAAAGGCTACAGGCACCAGCTACATAACTCAGCTGGCTACTGGACATAGTACTTCATCTTCTTCACCAGGATTCAGAAGTTTTACCCACCAGTTCAGGTAACAATTATGATCTTTTGCAGAACAGCATATTAACCCAAACATCCCTTTGGGAGGAAGCTGCTCTAGGGCTGGACACAAGGAGCACGTGGCAATAGCACACCTTCATTCCCTCTCTGGGACAGTGTGCTCTGCCAAGGATAACCCAAGATTTGATGGAGTAATATCCTGCATAGCCTGGAAGTTTTGGAGAATGGCTACAAGTGCCTGATGTCTGCAGTGGATTGAGAAATTCTGTGCGAACAAAGAGACCTACAAGTATTTGTATGAGGAGCCTGTCCCTGCTACTGGGTGACAGAATTACAGATGACCATGGTCAGGTCATACATCATTATTAACAATAATTTGTTGTTATTATTATATTTTTATCTGAAACTTACCTACCTCAGATTTCCACAGCTCAGTAGATCCTTGTTTTAGTAAAGACAGCTCTTTGCATGGCACTCTGCTGGCAAAGTTTCTTCTCCCAATTCAGTGAGACATCCTCACATCATTCCTTTCCTCGCTGAGTTCTCATGGAAACCCAGAGCCAAACCTCTGCTCACCTGGCAGGTTACCAGAACCCAGCACCAAACCTGTCCTCACCTGGCAGGTTCCCAAACCTGTCTGAGATGTACCAGTTCTGGTGAGGTGCTGGGAAATACAGTGGGGACACAATTAGGTGCAGACTCACTGTGTGATATGCACTGCAGTCTAATCCATTTCCCTGGCCTGCATCACCCCAGCAACATTAAATGTTACATTTTAAAAGCTTCAAACTCAGTAGAGAGGCTTTCATACCGGGACAAGGCACATTCTGGGGCACTCGGAGAATGCAGCTCCACATTAACCTTGCAATGCTGTTGCAGTAATACCTTGGATCAATTAGATTGCTTTTACTTACAAAGTAAATGTGTTTATTCATAGAAGTGTCAGTACAGACATAGTTCAGTTCTGTGTTCTGCTCAGAAATAGAAATATTTGTGGGGTTGTTTTGTTTCTGTTAAAAGTCAAAGCATCAACAACACCCAAAACAACCAAAGTGCTATGACAAAAATGTCTGAAGCCTTTGAAACAGATCAAAAGTACAGTGATTTGTTTGATCTAATTTGCTTTAAAAGTGAATATTGAAATATTTAACATGCTTAGTTCTCACATAAGAAAATTACTGTGCAATTTCTCTCTTTCTCCCAAACCCGAAATCTCTCTCTTCAGCACTTTTCCAGTAAAAACCTTCCTTCTAGATCTAAATATGGTAAGCAACAGAAGAAACAAAATTCCAATTGTGCAGCTATATTCCACTCCACGGTAGCTGAATTCACTTAACCTCATGATCAAGATGTACAGTACATCTCACTATTTGCTCTCATGTTTGTAGGAAATTAATATTCTAGCTAGGTGCACTTGGTGTGTGACTGAATTCACAGATGATGTTATCAACAATAAAATAAATAAATCATGTTTCTTGCTAAGACACCATGGCTTTTTTTTAGATGAAAATTATCCTTGAAAACAGACATGAAACATAATCAAATAGACCAAGAAAAGAATGAAAGAAAATCTCAGAAGGGTTTAAGTATTTGAGATAAAAGACATATAAAACAACTTTGGATGTGAGGGGGAAAAAAACCCACTTGAATAAGAACAGAGAGAAATCTTGAACAGGAGCAATATTTTTGTGTTTCAGAGTCTAGGTTTCTTCCTTTCAGTGATCCCAGTGACACCAGTAAGAATTTATACAAATATGCACTGGAAGAGCAGTAACAAAATAGGAGAAACCTAAAGATTGCTACTGTGCTCATTGTGTGATAAGGTATTCGATGCCTTTGTCTTATATCTAGACAATAAAGACTATAATATTTTATACTACTATTTTATGAAAATCCATCAACAGTAAGGCAAGAATTACAGTGGCAAACATGGAAACAACTTTTCTCACTGATAGTTTGCCTATAGGTAAACATTTTCCTAAATCACCCAAGACACCACACGATTCAGCACTAGTGCTGTGTGCTCAAGAACTACTGCATTCCTAAACTCTTGAAAAACCTTTCTTACAGTGTGAGTCCCCTCAGGGTTTGTGTCTCAGCCATGGAATATGCAGCCATGGTGAATTTCCCTTTTACTGCCTAAAAATGTAGTTGGTACAACTCAGCTCAGTCATAGGTGCAGTTCCACAGGGCTCCATTTTAGGGCCAGTGCTCCTCAATGTCTTCACTAACAACTTGGATGAAGAACTTGAAGGTGTATTAATATAACAAAAATCAGCTCCCACAGCTCAGGCACTGCCATGTTGAGGCACTGTCACAAGCTTTTCTTAGTGGCCCTGGCTGCCCTTCACAAGTAACACCCAAGCTCAACCCCAGACCAGCTTCTCTAAGGATGCAACTGCTTTGTGCATGTGTGGAAAGAGGTACCTTTTACAGGTGTCCAGAAAGTCCCTGTCACTTCCACACCGGCGAAAGAGGAGAACTAGACTGGTCCAGTCAAATTGGCACTTCAGTGGAAATGACAAATTTTGCCCTATTGTCCATTAATTGGATTCAGAGCTTGGTATGGAAAAGTATTACCTTTGTCCTTACCCTTCTGAAATATTTTTCTGGAGTTTCTCTCCAAGTTAATTATCCAAGTGGGAGCCACTGGACAGCTCGGTGGGAAGCAAAGCACCCACAGCCTGGATGGTACCCGGTGCCCAGGCTGGTGCCCTGCCTGTGCTCTGCACTGTACAGCAACTTTTTGGTTTTACAGCAGAGCAGCATTTCATCATCAAATGTTTCCCTTGGTCTGAAGAAAGCTTTAGAAATTCACAATGTAAATATCTGGGGGTGACTTGGGTCATCACATCTCTCAGGGCACTTCATTTCACATGCTTTGGGACTAGTTTTAAATGCCTCAGACAGGCATACTAACAGCAGGAAAAAAAAATACGAAATCAAAGTTGAAGCTAAACTGTCCTCTACAACCAGCCTTTTGAAAAAGAAGCACAAATTAAACCCATAATCAACAGGCACTTTAGCAAACATAATTTTTTCTACAAGACTGTGCCAGAAAGTTATGGAGAACAGGACTGTACAGGACCAAAAACTGAAAACAATGATGAAAGACAGGCTGCACTCAGACTGGGTCATCAGCAACGCTTTGCAGCTTGGCACAAGAAAAGTTAATGGAAGTTCCTTCATTGGCTAAACCACATCTGTCTAACATTTTGACAGAATTACAGAATTCTGTTGCTGTCACTGAGGCACAGTAATAGAGATCTGATAACTTGCATGGTTATAAGCCAGTCATTTTTATATATGTTTCTATGAGAAGTAGAATCTTCCTAAGTCTAAAACTCTAAGGTCTTGAATGACACAGCTCTTTTCTGAGCAAATTATAACCAGCGGCCCCACTGATTTCACAAAGATGTGCCTAGTGAGCCAGGATGACAGAACAGAACCCCACAGACACAAATAAATGCTCGTGCACATGATAAACAAACAAACAGAAAGGAAAAAGGTGTTTCTGGACCCTGATTTGCCCCTTCCAATGCATAATCACCCACTGCAATGAAACACCATGTCAGAGCCAAACTCAGCCAAAGCAGCACATTTCTGTAGCACCATGCAGGAATATTAGCTGAGGTCTCAGAGAGAATATAACCTCGTTAGAGCAACATTGTGCATGGGCTAATTAGGCCTGCCTCTCAAGCAAGGCTAATTATTCCCAGTATAGCACCATACTGATACTGCTCTGCTGCTCTTCGGTTCTGGTGCTAGATTATTCAGCAGCAGCTCGGGGATCTGCACCCCACACTGTATTCAAATTTATAAACAAAATCATGAGAAATTGATGTATCCTTCTGAGACAGCAGCACATGCACTGCCCCAACTCATCCTTCAGGGATGTCAAAGTGAAGCATTAACATGTCTGTGCACCAAGATCTTCGCTGAGGTGCGAAATTCCACCACTAGACCAACAGTTGTAGTACAGAGAGAAGTTGAGCTGAGGGGAACACACATCGCAGGACTGGAGTCCTGAGCGTTACCATCACCTCACTATGCACATGCCACACTCAGCAGGCCTAAGAAACAAACAAAAAGTTGTAAGTAAAGGCTAGAGCGAAGATCCAGAATCCTGTTGTTTTTCTTAGACCAGCTTTGAGTAAAAGTTCTTGCAAAACAAAGTATTTCTTATCCTGCTGGCAAAGCAGGTTTCAAAGCTGTAAAAGTGCAAATCAGAGTTCCTGTGCCTTTATGGAGCGTTGAGCAGAGTTACCTGAGACACCTCGGGATGTCTTACCACAAGTTTCAAAGCTTACAAGAGTTTGCCTTTGTTGTTTCAGATGCTAAGTCTGATCATAAATCTGAGTCAACAAGAGACCTTACAGAGTCCACAATAAAAATGGCAAAAGGGCTGGGACTGGAGCCAGCTGCCCTGGAAGCACACTGGGTCCCAATCTGGGCACAGCTGCAGGTGAGACTTGGGCATCAGGTGGATTCCACAGCCAGAGGAGTGATCTGCATCACACAGGGGAGAAGGAACTGGCTGACACACAGTATGAAAGAAATCCTGGGGTTTGACATAAAATATACATAGAGGAGTCAGCAAAATATTTGTGCATAAGGTGGCCAGGAAGCTCTGTAATTATTCAGTGCAGAAGCTTTCTCAGTACCTTAATTCTGCTATCTTCTTATGAAAAAAAATACAAATCTTTGAAATAAAAAGGCAAGGTGAGATCTGTCACACCACCACAGAACTGAATGCATCTTGTTCTGACACATCTCTGAGAAGCAGACTGGATACAAGAATGAAGACTTAATAAACTCCTCCAGGAACTGAGCCCCGTGTTGCTGACACACACTTCTGTGATAGACTGAATTGCCAAGAGCCTCCTGCTAAAGACAGCTGTTTTGTTCAGTTCTTGTTGCTTGTTGTGATGCCAGGTCACAATAAATCTAGCTTTCAAAATAAACTCTAATGGGAAATAGGAAATAATAGAAATGTTAGTCCAGTATCAAGATTTGAAAGTACAAATAGTATCTTCAAATGAAAATGAAAAAAAAAGAAAATTAAAAAAAAGAAATAAAGGAGAAAAGAAACAGAGCTGTGATCCCAGGTTAGCCCCTAGAATTCCAATAGAATTAAGCAATCAGTTTTGATGAAGGGAGCACAGGGACAAGGCTGAAAGGCACCATCAATTTAAAGTCAATTTACCTTTGTGGTTATTGGGCTGTAAATGAACACTTCTTCTGTAACAGCATAAGCATAGAGTTCATTTGGAGTTTTACTTAATACCTGCCTTTTGTAAAAGTTACCAGCCTGAAATTTGAAATCTTGGTCAATATGGTAATAAAATAAGTCATGAGAATATCGGGATTAACTTTGTCCCACTCCTTTCTGCTGCTCAACATAAATATTTTTTTAATATATTTTTTTCTTTAAGCCATGAATAGAAGAACTCACAGAACATGGCCCACATCTCCCCTTGCACAGCTTAGGCACCCAGTGCCCAAAATATGCCATTTCAGCTCCAGCAGAAGAGTGACAAATGCCAGTAAAGGATTGAACTATGGCAAATTCACACACACAGAGCCATAAAAATCAGAAAGATCATAACACCTTAGACATTAGGAAATACTGATTTAGGGAACAGAAAGAGGAGAAAACTTGTTCACAAATAATTAATTCAGAAAGACCATTTTTAAATCCCAGCCTATAGAAAGGTAAATATTGTTAACAAGTGAACATTTCATCTTTAACATTCATACCCAGTTTCCACTTCACTGTCAGAAATGTTGATCTCTATTCTGTACCAGCTGACAAAATGAAAGGGTTTAGTAATTTAAGGCTTATCCCATCCAACCTCTGCACTTAGACACTGTTTAACATGCTAGTGCCTGATTGTTCCTGATAGAAGGATATCCTATAGCTTGGCTAGAGCTGGTGATGTGCCAAGAACTCAGTGACACGGTGACAAATCTCCCTCTCGATTCCTGACAAAATGCTCCCTCTGCTGTACAATACACACTGTTACATAAAGCCCAATGCACAGCTAGACGTATTTAAACTATGAGCAGGTCACGGGTACAGGCAGGATTCATAAACCAGAGAAACTATTCACTCTTCCAGAACAGTCCAGCTGAATACACAGCTAAGATTTGTACCCACCAAAACAGAAAGTTACTTGTGGCTTAGTTCAAACAAAGAGGAATATATTAGAGTATAAACTAAATAGGTACCTGGGCCTCAAAGACTGTAACATTGCTAAATTACTTAGGTTTGTAGTGAATGTAAGAAAATAAAGGGTCAGATGCCCAGTTAAGACAAATACAGGTAGGTCAACATACAAATATCTAAATACAAGGAATACAGAAGAAAGGAAGTAATTCAGACATAGTTTTTGTTTGCATTTTACTGCTTATAATTTTTAGCCAGAATTTGCCTTGATTCAAAATTACTGTCTCTGTAGTTTCACTGTGCCTTTACAGGAAGTAGTAAGATGGCTAAGAGGGTTGTAAAGTTTAATATTTCTTATGGGCTGGGAAAAAACTCTTTTGAAATACATCATTTCTGAATGGGAAATTTAACATAAAAAGACTTGGAAAACCCAAATCTTTCCAGACACCACACCTGGAACAAATTGAATCTGCTGTGTCAAGTACACCAGAATGAAGACAGGTCCACGCTGGGTAAAATCAGACCAACCTACAACTCCTGGAAGGGAATCCATGTGCAATCCATGTCCCAGAGTCTCTGCATCAAACATGGAATAACCTTTCCATGTTCATATCACAAATCTGTGTTAACATTTAGCAAAACCTCTCCCTCACCCCTAAAGGGGTGAGCAGTTCCAGGACAGCACCACAGCAGACCCACAGGCACAGAATAAAACATCATTACCCACAGAGAGGTTTAATTTTCAGCTTTTAAATAAGTTAAAAACAGTTTTTAAGGATAGAGATTAGAGGGTTTTTTGCATCCAGATAGTTCATTAATCTCCTGCAATTTATAACAGTAGTGCCTTACACAAACACTTTCTCTCTGTTCCAGACACTCTCATACAATTTCAACCCATAGAAATGTATTTAAGAAAACAGCCATTGAGGAACAAAACCATCTGCATCTCATGTTTTCATTAGGTAGGTTTGGGGCTTATTCCACAAAGGTGCTAAGAAATTTAAGTTCTGACACCTAATTTAAGGCTTACTGTCATTAAAATTCAAACTTTTATCTAACTGTCATGAAGACAACTTAAAGAAATTAGCCATTCTAGAGCAGAAAGATTAAAACACTGTAATAAAGAGAAAATGCTGGCTTATCTGGGAATATAAAACAAAAGAGAATTTCTTTCCAGAAATTCCATTAAAATTATTCTTTTTAAATTAAAAGCTAAAGAGAAATTACTTTTAAGCATATTAAGCAGGACTGAGTTGCATGGAGTTTTTTTAATGTAACATTAGTAGTTGATATAACTCCTTTTTATGTCAGAAATATGTCAAGAATATAGAATTATCCAAAGAGCTGTATTCAGATGAAATCCACTTTGCATTTTTCCTGTAGGAATCACAATAAGCATCATCATTTCCTCACAAACTTGTAAGAACTGCAGCAAGCTGCAGTGTGTGCTAAATTACA
>JAOXXN010000395.1:8595551-8609122 GCA_026770055.1 Myrmophylax atrothorax
TCTTTCCAGAGAGAGTAATCAGGCATTGGAATGGGCTGCCCAGAGAGGGGGTGGATTCACCATCCCTGGAGGTTTTTCAACTGAGATTGGACGTGGCACTGAGTGCCATGATCTGGTAAAGGGACTGGGGTTGGTCCAAGGGTTGGACTTGATGATCTTGGAGGTCTTTTCCGACCCAATCGATTCTATGATTCTATGGGACATTCTCCTTCTCTGGTCCCACAGTGTGAACATCCTTGCTGAGCTCACAGGACCAGCAACAGCCTCGGAATGAGCACAAGTGGCTGCTCACGGTTTACCTTGCTCTTTACTCACAGCCCTGTGGTGCCTCCACAGCGCTGCAGGTTGTGTCTCCATCCACAGCAACCCGATGCTTTACAGGGGAAAGTTTGGGGGAAAAAAAAATCTGTGGGAAAGTTCTGAACTGCTCAAGTTCATAAAAAGTAGCCACAAGTTGGTTTCTTCAAGCAAAGATTATGGGATCACATTTATATCTTTTTGGTGTAGCAAACCAAGGAGAAAAAAATCCTCATCGCAGACACTATGGGAGATTTTAGACAGCTTTTTCCCCTTGGAAAGGCATATTACAAGATTTCATCTCAGTGCTTTTGATCCTCACTGAAATTATGAAGATTTTTTTAGGCCAGACAGTTTGTTGAAACAACAGTTGAGAGTCACCTCTTTCTTGCTGCATCAAGAATTTCATTTAATTTCTATCTTTTCCCCTTGAGCTCTACCTACAAAATTGAAGACTTTTCGCATTTAAATTGCTATATCTCTTTCCTGCTGAAAGAAAAATGACAAAGAAGTAACTGATATTGCAGACAAGATCTCTGCTTTGGCTGAGAAAAAAAACTTCTGCTCACTGAAAAAAGAACTTATATTAGTTACACAATATACTGATAGGAACAAAGAATAGCTTTTTCCTAGGTTTTGGACAAGGATTCAGCAAGTTCAGTAAATGAACAATTTTTGCACTTTAGCTAATCCAAAAAAAATCATAGTGCTGTTTCTACTACTGAACCTGAGAAAAATATTACCCATGCTCCTGCTCCAGCGCTTCCTGCAGTATTTGTAGTGTCATTTATTTCCAGTCATTTTGCAACAGACTTGCTAAATATGTTTGGCTGGTACTAAGAATCTTTTTCCCCAGCAGAAAATCCATTTCTGGATTTATATAAATGGAATTAATGAAAGCCAACAGCCTCTAGAGCAGATCTTTCCAGACTCGACTTGTTTCCTCCTTGGAAAGCACTGGACTCTACTCTCTGCCTTAATAAGGCACCGACTTAACCAATTTGATACAGCCCAACAGTCATTTGAAATTAATTCCAGTGTCATCCATTCCCTCCCCTGACATCTGAAGATGACACCTCGTGGCAGCTTCTCCTTTAGCATTGTCTTTAAGAGTGATACATGACTGCAATTTCCTTCCATTTACAAGGATTGCTGCACAACACAGGCCCGGGGACTCTGGGAGTTTGGTGATACCTTTGATAATAACAGATTTATGCCTTTGACACATATGGTAATATTGGATGGTGTATTAGGAAAACATCCAATTTTGACCTGTTCTGTATTTCTGTCTACAATTGTGTCTTCATTTTAGGCAGCACCACTGACAAGCTACTGATTTTTTCATCATTGCAAGCCCTAGTTTTGTTATCTAACTAGGCTTGAAAGTTGCTGCGTTTGGTTAAACAAACACATCCTGGATTTCAGCTGGTCCTTTGGGAACTGCACTTACACAGTTATATGCACACCTTTAATGGTACAGCCATTTCTGGAACACAAACCATGTGGGATATTCATTTCCCCACTCCCTTTTTTTTTTTTTTGTTAATAAAAGATAGTGCATCACTTGACTTCCTGAAAAATTTCTTTTTTGATTCACTGGATCAGGGATGGACACAAATGGGCACTGTGAACTGGTTTTATCTTCTCTTTCAGTGAACCTTAGAAATTGCAGATTGCCCTAAAAGCAGGGGTAGACTCTACATATTGTCTCAAAAAACCAGTGTCTTTATTAACTGCTTTTTTAACCATGTATTATTCATAATTCAGTGAAGGGCTTAAATTTGCATTTGAGCATTATCACACACTTCCTAATGGTGTCACAATTGGAATGCTTTGCTTTTCCTGTTACCTGCCATTGATTGCTTTGGGGGGTTTAATTTATTTAATGACTGTGAATATAGACCATAACATTAAATAAGTTTTCATGTTCAGCCCAATGTAAATTTGTGCTACAAATAAACATGAAAGGCAAAGCTTCACAAGAGAACACCACACACTGGAGCAGCTCTGTTAGAAGGATAACAGTACCATGAGCATGGGTGAATCAAGAACAACTGCAACAACCCTTCACTGAGTGTGTCACATGTACTTCTTTTTCCCTCATGCATGAATCAAGAAAAATTCAGAGTCCTTACATCTCGACAGGTGGGGAAAATATCACTTTGAAGTGCATTTCCAAATACCACCTTGAGTTTCATTTCAGAAAGATGGGCAGTAGATATTTCAGCAAAGTTCTGCTTAACTTACACTTAAAGAAACTGAAAATACACACCTACTGTAAAGCAGCACAAGGCAAATCAATTCTGATGTTTAAAAAAATCCCCTTCCTGTTCACATCAACTTCCAAAAATCCAGCTCCAGGGTTTCGTATATATGCGATGCTGAAAATTTTTTCTGAGCAGTTTCTCTGCTGTTAAAGTTTTTCAGAATGTAACTCACCTCATGGTATAAATTAAAGATGATCCTCAGCACCTTTACCACTAAAAGGCAGTAGATACAATTCTGCATTCTTGCATTTGGGGCCTCATTGTGGGTCCCCCTGACCCTCAAAGCTCCAAAAAACCCTAATTTGAAAATCTACTAGTAAACATGAAATACTCTTGGCATTTGCTCATTCAACTTTGCCAAAAGAAAATACCACAGAAAACAAAATGAGCCTAAACCCAGAAGCAAGTCTAAAACAATAAAATAGGACAACCTCAGGGAAATTGGAATCTGAGTTTGCATTTTCACTTTTCATTCTAAAATGTTTGAAGACAACCTCATGGAACAGGCTGGAAGAGGGTAGTCCAAACCCATGTTCTTTAATATCAAATCCTGCATACCTCACACCTTGCTTACGTCCAACAAGAACTTTACAAGAAAAATATTGCTAGTGATCTCACATAAATCTGCAAGAAAACAATCTTTCAGTATTAAATCCAACAGTCTGTTGCAAAGCTCTTCACATGAGTTGTCTTCTCAATGACCAGCAATGGGTTTCAGAGTAAACATCATAGATTATTAGGATCACATCTCTTTAAGGCAGATTAATTACTATATACAAGTATATCTACTATGTACACATGATGGTGAATCCTGTAGCATTAATCTTCATTGTGTTCACAATTTAAAACCTACTTTCATAACTACAGTGGCTAAAGAGACACATCATGGTAATGGAAATTTTGAATTCAGAACACAAGATGGCAGCCTCCAAAAGGGAATAGGAAGGCACCCCAAATCACTTCCAAGAGTTATGGACCCTCCCATAGTGGCTGCTTTACCATCCCCCTCATATGCAGTAATCACAGAAATCATTCAGAAAAGCCAAAAAGTAAAGATGAAGCTGAGATACATTCATTAAGAGAAAAGCATATTAAAAGCACATTATGGGAAATATTTTGCATATTTCCACCTATGGCTTCTCAAAAGACTTTACTTCCAAAGGCAAAAATGCAGGTTACTATTCCACAACCAAAATTTGTAGATAAAACTTACTAATGCTTACCTGTAAGATCATCCAAGAATGACTCACATACTTACCATGCAAAAGTTAACTGAATAAATGCTCCTTCCTGTAAACTGTGCCATGTTATACGTGTATGACTATACTGTGATTTACAGGGAAGCAGCCTAAAGCCAGATTCCAGTTACAAAGCTGGATCATACTAATCCCCATAAACTTCTTTGACGTTGCTGATTACCTGAGATTATGCTAAGTATGTTATAAACCAGCACAGTTTACTTTCCTCCTTAAACAATATGCAAGATATTTGCACACAAACTCCATGGATGGGCTTCATCTTCCAAAACTTCTACCAGTAAAAGCCAGATAAGCTCTTTCAGGCCCTCATGTAGCAGAGCAAAAGATTAAACTACAGGTGTTATAAGGAAACTTGGTGGAAAGAGAAGCTAAAAAGACATTTTTTGACATTCTTTAACCTCCAAGCTGCTTATTTACACAGTGCTGTCTCAATCACAGGTTGAATGCGTGATCCCACAATAAGTAACTATTCAATGCTGTTTGCTCAATTATAATAATGATTTAATTATGTCTTAATAGGTCATATCTTTAAAATACATGTACGACTGAGTCAAAACAAATTATACTGCAAAAGCTTCTCATGTTTTTCATCTTTTGAAGCAAAACGTATTGCAAAACTAACAAACCAATACAGCACAAAATTAATTACCCTAATGGCTAGTTAATAAAAACCAGACAATTCCCCCATCAAAGACAAGTGACACTTTCCTATTCTTTTGTAATCAAAGCTTTTACTCTCCTTTCTTTCCAGACACAAAGTCCTTTCCTTCAACATTATCCTCTAAAATCCTTGTGCATTGGCACCTACTGCCATACACTGCCTGAAGGAGAAACCTGGAGCTTCTGTACCTAAGTACATATATGTATATATAAACATATATATGTGTGTGTATATATATAAAAGAGGTATTTATACTTAAATACCTAAGCATCTGAGTTGCTAAAATTACGCAAAATTAATCTCATAGTCAAAGCTGGAACATCCAACTGGATAGAACCTCTGGTGATAACAGAGAATAAAGATGGCAGTGAGTAGAAAATTAGATTTACTGTACTTGTTTGAGACATCAGTTTAGAACAGACAAGGAAGACATTGCAACAACAACAGGAGCCCTACAGGAACCACTTTATCTGGAAGGTTTCTACACCATCCAAATACTTCCCCCACAAGCCATATGATACCTCAAATGAATTGCAACATAAAAGACCAAAGCGACAGCAAACTTTCACGTCTCATAAAGTTTAAAGACAATTTAAAGCTTGAGGCTGGGACACAAGAGGAGTGTGTGGGCAGCAAAGCCTTTGCAGGAGCAAGGCCTGAAGGATGCTGCAACGAGAGTCGTAGCTAACGGAACAGATGGCAGAGCGCAGCGCACGCTTGTGTTCTGGCACACTGCAGGGACTGCCTATCATTTGGGTGCACCTGTGTCTTTCTCTACTCAAAGATTAAAGTCCTGGGAAGCTGAACATATTTTGCTTCCATTTTTTGTCTCTTCCACGCAGTTCCTCTGGCTCCCAATTCTCTGAGGTCTCCACCCAGGCAAGCTGGCATCTCAGGAAAAGTAGGATGTACATTTAGACCTCGTGGAATCAGACAGCCCATCAGCCCCCTCCAGGCAGAAGCAAAAATGCCTAATCCATTCCTATAGGCCACATCTCACTAGGAATTTATTGTGTACTCATTGTTGTAGTGTTTTGGCCCTCGTGTTTTCTCTTGATACCCCATGATGTAGCTTAAACTGTGAGATTTGCTCTCACTAGAGGGAGACCTTTTTTCTTGTCTCTCGGGCTTTTCTTTTTCAGAACACTGACTCTTTCATTAGTCTTTCTCCACACTATTCCCAATTGCCCCAAACAGATCCCTTCCAGAACAACATTTCTCCTGAATAAGCGTCACTAAAGTGCTGATTGAAGTAGGATTCCTTCCCAAGCATTCACCATAACATTCCCCCTTAAACCAGTAGGATGCTTAATATTTGTGCAACATGATGATGGGACTGACTCAGGCAGAGTTTCCAATGGGCTTCACATCCCAGAATGTTTCCTGCTTCTTAGCTAGTCTTGCCCCTTCCACATGTGCTGTGCTACAGGTCAGTGCACTGCTTGGCACTTCACTGGCCTGCACTGTATCTAGTTCATGTTGTTTCCCCAAATGTCATGTTTACTCTGAGTGCTTACCCAGTCAAAGGATAAAATTAGGTCATATGAAATCCTGTTAGAATTTTTCTTTTTTAAACAAATCCATCTTGTCTGTTTGTTACTCACCAACTTTTTTTTTTTTTAAACCAGGTAAAGGATCATAAGTGAGCAGATGATTTATACATACTTCAGCTTTTTTCCCAGAAATTAAGGTTGAGAATGCCTCCTCCTTTTTGAATTAGCTCTACGTGAGCCATTATTTTTTTTCCTGGAGCATCAAACCCTCTTTATGATTTCTCCAAGAGTGCTGTGCTAAGACTGCATGGAATGAATCTCACTGCAAAGCACTTCAAACTAAAGTGAGGCAATCTCAAATCATCTCACTGTCTGTACAACAACTACAACAGACCTAATCTTTTTTGCAAACGTAGTATTGAAGGAGGGAGAGGAAAACATTTTTCATCTTCACAGTAAGCTTTCATTGTTATCTCTCCACTGGGTAGCAAAACAACTTTGCATTGGTCCATGTAGCAATGGATGGAGTAAGAAGTAGTAAATATTCTCATTTAATCTCATTTTTCTCAGATGATTCACAATTTCATTGTATTGAAAGGCTTTGTTTGTTTAGTTTTGCTTTTACTCCTAATGAGAAAGAGTACCCTTAAACAGGTTGGGGGGGAAAAAAATAGAAAAGCTCTGGATGGTCTACCAGAATCTGAGGTTCCTGCTACTGCAGTGGCTGCACAGGCTGCTCACAACAGAAGATAAAGAGAAATAAGGCTGGTGTACAAACCTGCACAAAGAAAACAGGCACAATCAGGAGCTGAAGACAATGTTGTGGAAAGCAGGACAGCTCTGACTGCAGGAAACAATCAATAACCCTGAGGAGGAGGAATACTGCTGAAAAATGTATCAGTAACAACAAAACCACCTCAGTAGATGAGGAATGTAGCAGTGACTGTCAGTAGTAACTTTTCAAAGCATCTCTGAAGATGGATGTACAGATAGGATTGCTCTGTTTTAGAAGACATGGTCAGCCTTGTTCCCTCTGTCAGTATGATCAAACCCCCCACCCCCCACCCCCCCAAAAAACAAAGTAGACTTCATCTTTTCTGCCCTCCTTTTCTAAAAAAAAAATGTTCATACAATAATTTTTATATTTGAGAGTTTGGTAAGCATTTCAGTTAACAGGATGGTGTTAGTGCAGCACTACCACCTCCATTGCTTTTCTCTCTAGGAAAATCCTGTGCTTTCATACTGGGAAACACATTGCAGACAAACCCCAAGTTTGGATGGGGTTTCAATATGAAATGTCTCATGTCAAACACAGTCTTTGGCATGAAAAAATGGGAAAATGGAAGGAAGAAGGTGTGTTTACAGTGCTGTTTTATTTCACAAGGCATATGTTTTTGCAGCAAATCTCTGCTTCACCCTCACTGAACACACATTGGTTTCCATGGAGGAATGCAGACATCCACCTTTTTGATGGAAATAAACACTAGTGGCTTTCAAGTCCTGGGATCAGACCAGAGGTGTTCCCAGGAAAAGCATCTCCTGAAATCCATGCAAGCCTGGCTGTCAGGTTTGCAAAACAAGTGTTTTGCTTGCAAGGTCTGCTCCAATTGCACCACATTATGTGCAAACAATAAACACAGCCAGAATCTGGCTGAGAAACATTTTGTCTTCCTTCAAATCTATAATCACATTTACACAGTCTCCTTGTCTCTCCTTTGCAGGAAAACATTCTGTCATACCAAATGTTCCCATACTATTGATATTTACTCATTCTGTGAGTTTTCTTCCCTCCAGAGAGGTGAAGTTCCTTGCTAATTAAGGTCTCCTCATACCAAATACTTTCCTCCTTGGATTCGACAGCACTTTCTGTCTCACTCTCCTGGGAGAAGCTCTGAGATGATACAAGAGAGTGGGAGACAACACTGGAATGAACACCCCTTTTCTCAGCGCCTGGTTTGACTGCAGCAACCCAGTGTTTGCTCCACGGCACAGAGGCAGTGGGGGCACAGGCCTTTGTCTCACCCAGGCGCACTCAGGTGCGGGGGCACGGCCCCGTGTCGCGCCCAGGCGCGCTCAGGTGCGGGGCACAGCTCTGTGTCACATCCGGCTCTGGGGGCACCGCCTCGTGTCACACCCAGGCCCCAGGCAGGGAACAGGCAGGAACGACCTAGCAGGGGTGTCACCAACACAGTCCCCACAGCATCGCTCCAGTCTGCACAGACGTGTCCTCAGGGGGAATGGCACGGACCAGATGGCCATCCATTCACATTTCCTGCTGTTCCCATCACATGGCTATCCTTACAAGGATTTAGTGTGCAGTACCAAATGCACCTTTTTTCCTGAATAAACTCCCAAACAAACATATTTTAATATTCCTGCTAAACACAGACCCACATTAGAAATTTAAGCCTCCTTTCTTTGCAAAGAAACACAGAGCAAGAGGTGAGAGGGAGAATAACGAGGTATTAGAGAGGTGCTGAGAGATTTCCTTCCCTCCGTGCAAACCCTGGATGACAACAGGGCTGTACCTACTCTTGACCTACTTTTGTCAGAACACAGAAATGAAATTCTGTCACAGGCTTTGTGTACAGGGATGAGGTGCTGGAACAAACAGGTAGGATGAGAAGCAATAAGCCATCAGCCTGGTCACATTATCATCAGAGCCAGGATCCAGAAAGACAGTGGTGCTTGAGGTGCCAGAGCCAGGCACGACATGGGGAGAGACATAGCACTTGATATCTTGACTTTGCTGCAAACAGTAGGCTTTGTGCATCAATCTCATCAAGGTGTGCTCCAGCATTTCCACAGAGTAATTCTCATGGACTAAAATGAATTGTTTGCTATTTTTATGGCAGATCACCAACACAACTTACTATGGGAGACTTAAATACTATTCAAAACCTTATTTGAAAATAAATTGAGGTCAGGACACCATGAATCATAAATGTTATACATGGTAAAGTCTCAATGTTGTAGCACCTCCTATGTGATATAAATGCTTTGTAAAGTGAATTACAAATATTTACAGAAATTACACATCTGCTCTAAAAATGTCAGATTTTGCTGACACGAGGAAAAGCACAGGAAGGAGTTATGGGAGCAGTATGGTGGTGATGAACATTCTCCAATGAGTACATTTTGATTAATGCTGCTGCTGTTGCATTCACTAATGAATGACAGGCAAGGTCACAAGTAATTGCACTAGTCTTGTATACCACAACCTCTGTTTAAAGCAAGGCCCATAACTGCACAGGAGCTTTTCCCTGAGATTTACTAAAATACTTTGGAAACCAATAATATCCATAAAGCTGTGAAATTTACCACAGACATTTGGATATATAAAGTCATAAAAAATCGTATCTCATATTTTCTTATAAAAGATCAAGATATCTTAAAAGTCTCAAAGTTATTAAACTCATTTTTCTTTCTATAGCACATTGTCTTACTTGCAAAATCTTAAGCACTAAGATGAGATGTACAACTTTAAACCAATGAGGCAAAAAGAGTCTGAGCATACCAAGTACCCACAAGGCAACTGCCCACTGAGACAGGAGCAGTTAAAATGGGTCTGCAAAAACTCTACTAACTTTTTATTTGAGAAGTAAATTATAAAAACACCAGAAACCCACAAATTACCTATACCTGCCTGCCATTCAGACAAACCCCATTCAAGACTTAACTCTGGATATTACATAAAATGAGCAGTGTGGAGTTTGTGTTTTATCTGTGTTTCACAAGGTTTTAAATCCCCAAGAGGGAATAACAGCTTCTTACTGTGGTTTTACCATGTCAAGTTCTCAATACCATGGTTAACTATTTGAACTCCCTACATATTCTTCACTCTCATACTAAAATTCACTCCAACTCATGAACAGCTGACAATGATTTCTGTCACACTAACTTTGAACCACTCCAGCTTGTTTGTAACAGATGTTATTACCAATTAAAGAAGAGCTCTGCCTCCAAACTGCCCTCTCCCAGCAGTCAGCATGAAATACACAATGAATAAATGGTCTCTGCAGCCAAAAATTGTGTTTAACACTATTCTAAGCAGCTTAAGAATGCCAAAAGTTGCTTACTTTTCAGACAATATTTAATGCCACCTGATTTTATTGAGGTTTATATCAGCACCAACTCCTGCTTTTAATCTCAGCCACTCCTGTTTGCATAGCTAGACAGGAACAGACTGCTGCAGGGGAGAGGAGGAGGAAATAATGCACTTTATGCATTTAATACCTGGCCATCTGGTACCTCAGAATAGTGTTCAACTTCAAAACAGCAAGAAAATAAAGCTAGGGAGCCAAGAGGCTTTGCTGCAGCAAAAATGCATTTATTTATACAAACAGGGCAATTGGCAGCTGATGCTGAGGATATGTGCTTGAATCCAAATGCTAATGCACAGGGATTATATGAATAGAAACGCCATAGGTAAGCAGCAGCAATGGAAATTAGGATCAAGTACCTGCCCTCTCTGTTTAAATTACTTGAGGATGACCTTTCCAGCACTTCTGTGTGGGAGGTGCTCCAAAAGCCTGTGGCACACAGCTGACTGCGGGCACACAGCTGACTGCGGGCACACAGCTGACCTGCCCACTGCTGCCAGCCCTGCTGGGGTCAGGACATAGGGCACAAAAAAGCAAAAGTTTACATGTGGAAGGTTCTGAAACTTCTGAGAAAACAACCCTTTCCTAAAGACCATCCTGTTTAGATATATTTGGTGATTTCAGATACATTCACATATCTCTGGAAGCTTAGATTTTGAAAACTGGCAACTAGTAATCTTTACAACTGTATTATTTTTGTCTGATACTCAACCCATCAGTTCTTAGAAGTGTCATGAGAGCTGCAGGAGAGCTGTGAGTATCTAATTCCCCTGTATTAAAAATTTTTAAATACAAATGGCTTATTTTTTTTTCAGTTGTCACCTGTACTAGTCAACAACTCAAGTTCTGTGATTCTTGCCACAAAAAATAATAACAGATGTCAACATGGTAGAAGCAGAATGGTGCTACTATACCTGGTTGGCGCGGAAATTGTGAGGTGGCACAGGGTGGTTCTGGAGATAAAGGTAAAATCTGTATAATGTAATTGAGATTGGTTACTGTTTTTACTAAAAAACCAGTATTAATTATGTGAGCTCGCCCAGATTAGGAAGCTGTTTCAAATTTATAAGTTTTACCAGACATGCCAAAATATTTTAGTGCTCTAAACCCCTAAAGTCCTGTAAAATATCAAGAGGAGAATCCCATTTTTTACTGTCAAATAAGTTTGTACATTACTCAGCTGCATAGAAATTGTATGGAAAATGCAATCCAAAATGCTCAGAGGAAATATCAGCATGCAACATTTTCAACCACAAAACGTTACATTAAAAGACATTGACTTAGTGTTGAACTCTCTAAATTCACTGTAAATGACAAAACTTGACTAGATATCATGAAAACATGCAGCCTTCAAGTAACACCACTAGTATGGCAAAGGAGGTACTAATCTTTGCCAATTCTCAGTGCAAAACAAAGCTAAATCAACATTCTCATTGCAGTTTGTAATCTGTAGACATACATATTTTTCTAGGTTTATATTTGTAGGTTTATGTACACTACTAAATAGCATTTATAGGTCTCTAATGCTTTACTGTCAATTGCATAAAAAAAGAAACAAAAACAATATAAGAACAGTAAGTACAAACTAGAAGAGAACTACCAGATGCTCTCTGGAAGCAAAATGCAGCAGGGCACTTTGAGCTGGTTATTTATATAGCAGCCCCTGGAAGCAATAAGGAAATACCCTCAGCAGCTCGTTCTGGCACAGAACTGGGGCTCTTCCAGACCTGCCCAAGGAGCTGCGGGTGCAAAAGATGGCAAAGGTCATGGATTCTTCCTCAGAGAATTCCAGTAATGGCTGGACTCTGGAAAGACTAATTTCAGTGTGCCTAGAGATCCAGTGGGTAGATAAATCACAAGCTCTTCCAAATAAATCACTTTAGAAGTCAAGTAAGTAGGAATATAAAAATAGCAAGAACACAATGGGATGAAAGTCAGAAAGATGAAAGGGTAGCAAATAACGTAAAGGAACAGGTAAAAAGGACATGCTATAAAGACACAGAATAGTATGAAAATAGTCATAAAGCAGATGGTTCAATCCTTCCCAAAGAGGTGGTGGATGCCCCATCCCTGGGAACATTCAAGGTCAGTTTGGGTGGGGCTCTGAGCACCCTGATGGATTTGATGTCCCTGCTCATTGCAGGGGGTTGGGCTAGAGGAGCTTTAAAGGGCCCTTCCAACCCAAACCATTCTAAGACAGAAATTACTCCCATAGGCTTAGAAAATATTTGTACAAATTTCTGCAGGGAACCAAATGGAATAAAGATGATAGAACTCTGCAGTTGGTTCACAAATAAGACCCATCATAGTTATATTGTATGAAAAGAAATCCATGGATTGTTTGTAAATTATTAGGCAATGCATGGAATTCTCTGGGACTTTTTTCCCCACAAAAATAAGTACATTGAAAACAAGAACTGAACGTTACTCAGGGAGAATTAGCAATAGATGACCATGAGAAAACATTCAAACTATTTTAGCTTTGTTTTTATGAGAAAGAGAGCTGTGATCAGGCAATTAATTGCCACACAACTAGGAAAAAGAAGAAAATGGAAGCTAAAAATGAGGTAAGTGAGAATTTAAGCAAATTCTACAATTGAAATCACAGGCCTGATGAAATTAATTGTTAGAAAGCACACTAAAGGAAATTTAGAGCACTCGGTACTGAAGAGGACTCATGGGAAAGAAATGTGGCTCAATAAGGATGGAAAAAGTGAATCAAAACACCTCCTTTTAGGAGGAGAGAAAATTGAGGGGGTTGGGAAACATGGACTACTCAGTTTAAACTGAAGTCTCAGAAAAACACTAGAGCAAATATAAAGCACCCAGAAGATAAGACAAATTACATAATTATTGTCAACACAGACTTTTAAATAACAGGCTGCTGAATCAAGGTGATTTTTCCATGACAGGACAAGAGCCCTTGTGTGAAGGGAGAGGTCAGTAGACATCTTATCTTCACCTTAGCAGGGCTTTTGGTGCCATCTCACATGGCACTTTCACTATCAAGTCTAAATGAGCCATCTTCAAAACAGGTAAAACTATTTTGAAAACCATATTTAGACTTAGCAATGGATAAAATGTCAAACAAGGATGGCAGAAAAGGATGTATCAAGTAGGATTGGGAAGAGGGTCTGTCCTGAGCCTAGTAACATTCATTTAGCAATTTCATTAACCATTTAGATTATAGAACCCAGTGAAAGCTTCTCCAACGCAAAGTTTGTTTGCACACAACACGGGGCCTGCAGCTTCTTTCAAGCCTCTAGAGAACAATACAAAAATCAAAATAATCTCATCAAATGGCTTAATAAAAGGACACGATTCAGGAAGGACAAATGTGAGATGCTGTACCTGTGCCCAGGTAGAAATAATCAGCTGCACAAGATGCAGAGGAGTCATCTTGAATAACACTTCCCAGTGAGAAATTTAGGTATTGTAATGGATTACCAACATGAGTCAACATTATCACACCCTTACAAAGCAAGTATACA
>JAOXXN010000395.1:8609222-8628090 GCA_026770055.1 Myrmophylax atrothorax
TATACAAGGTAAAATAATACACACATTTTCTAAGACTCCATAGTCTAAACACATTGCAGTTCCACAGCAGGCAGTAGGTGAGTGGAAACCTGGCTGAGCTTTCTGGTTCTTTTATCCCAGAATCCAATGTCTCAAGTACCTCAGTCCCACCAGGAGGCAGCTCTCAAAGACTTATGGTATACAGAGACTCATTTGGAGCTGTGAAGTGGAAAACATACCCTAAAATTAAGGTAACAAACTTACATAATTTAGTAAGCTTTAGAATATATTTAAAGATAAACGTCTGCAAACTTGTGTGACATTCGTTTCACATCAAAAATCAGACTTTCAAGGGAAAGATAATAGGCATTATAACACTAAGTCATACAAACAGCGTTGAATTCTCTTCATCTGGTCATTGGAACTCAGAGATGTCCACTTCAGGATTCAGGCTACATTGGTGTGGGAAGAGATCTATATCTCTCCTTAATGTCAGGCAAATAAACTTTTAACCCTCTTTTTTTATGTGCGTAAGACTGATCATTACACATGAAAGCTCCATAAATTCACTTCATAGCAAGTTTACTTTACCCATTAATTTTCTGAGGGTTTTCATTTGTGTTTTTTAATGCTACGTTTTCTGTGAATTGCTGCCATACTGTATATCAGGAATCAACACATTTTCAAATTTCAGTCTGTACAGTTGGTTCAGACTCTTACCAGCCTTAGATGTCTTACCTAAGGCCTGTCTCTCTTTTTTTCTTAGAAGAGGTATTTTTATGAGTCCCAATGTGTTTAAAATTGTAAAATATTTGGAAATATTTGAATGAAAATTAAACTGCACGTTTATAATAATTATATATATTTTTTGCAAAAGACTTTTTCATTCCACAACACAAAAATATCAGGTTTGTGTCAGGCAGAGAATCATGTAATTATGTAAAACAGTCAGTCAGCAATGAATCATCCCCCAAACAAGGTCTGACAATCTCTTTTCACAAGTAGAGGGAGGAGCAGCTCGTAGCCATCTGGAAGCAGCAACTTCAGATGCTCATTTGGTAACTCAAACCAATTCCAAGCCTTACTTTCCCACCTTTGTAGCTCTATGCCATCCCCAGACCCACAACACAAGCGGAACACGAGCATACTTGTTTATCAGAACTATCACTTGGTTAGCTGTAAGTTTAAAAACATGAACAAAACTCAAGAGATCAAAGATTTAAATAATCTGAAAACAAACCAAAGAGGACCCCCCTGTTGCTACAGTTATCGTGCTTATCAATATATATTTATGCTTTTCATGAAATGTCCCTTACCTGAATTCTCTACAGTAAATTTTTATTGTTCCTGCACAGTAGCTAATGTACCATATTACATAAATACCTGTGAATTAACAATTTTATTTTTACTTAGGATTGATCAAGGGGAGAGGCAAGAAGTGATAAAACTAGTCCTCTTCATACCTTTAGTTTCTGCAATCAATACTCCTCCCAGCTGCCCACCTATAAATATATAATGCCCAGGATTCTTTAAGAGGTAAAGGCTTTTGCAGAGAAAATATTTAGCCCTGTGGATATGACAAAAATTTTACAAGTGTTCTAAAGTCCTTATCACCACAAAATAACAAATGCAAGCACATATCTAGAATTTTAAAAGCCCCTTTTGATTAGTCAATAATCTTACATATACGGGAAACTTCTAATCCCTTCCTAATTTCTGGCCTTTGGTGACTTTTAATCACACACAGAGCAGTCTGAAGCCAAGGCAGGTGATAGATGAACTATGAGGCCATATTGATTCCCTCTGTAATGCAGCTCAGGAGTGAGGTACAGCATCGTTATTAGAGATGCTGTCCATTAACTTTGCCTTGCTCTACAAGTCCTTAATTATAACATATTAGCAGTGCACGCCTGAGTGAGCACTGCTCTAATTTGAAACTGAAACAATGCTTGCATCCCACAGTGAGCAATATTAATTAACATCTCTCTCCTGTTTTCCCTAAACTCTCCTCCTGACATTTCCAGGTAAAGTTAAGTAAAAATGTAAGTCAATATGTAAAAGCTGGCTATCAGCAAATATGTCATGTAATGAAGTGCTGGGTGTTGAATGCCAATTCGAATAGTTTCCCTTTGGAAACTGTGTTTATCCATACAGTATCATATTATGGCCTTTATTAATAGCAGTGATCATAGCAGGCAGTCCTTGCACATTTGACAAGTTGATAATATCACAAAAGATATATGCAAGCTTTCTTGGGTCTCCAGTGCAATGCAGGGTAATAATTCACTTGTGCCTGTATTGATGTACCAGCTTAGGCAAAAAAAGAAACTTAGAGTGAAAAATATTGCAAATTGCAGTGGTCCATTACTGTTCTGATGACAAGCAGATTAAGCAAAGTCCGACTGTGAGATGCAAAAGTCAAATGATTCCAAATGAAATGTTTCCCAGAATTGCCCCACATTGGAGAGAATACATCAGTTGGCCTAGAATTTATTGTCCTTTCTTATGAATTCTCATTTATTTCAGCTAGCTGGGTAAAGGTTCTCAAAAATGTAAACAGGCCATCCTGAACCACCTTTAACATCATTTTTTCCCTCAGAAGTGTTACATTCCTGTGGAGCATATCCCAAATACAGGGATATCAATCCACAGCAGCAGCTGCTTCTGGCTTTTCCCTTTCTGCTGTCTGCCAACAGTCAGGAGATTTTTTAATGGAGCACCCTTTTGTAGAAACAGAAAATCCTTCTTTGTAATATAATTAATCCAGTTGAAAATACAGGGGTGGGGGTGGCAGGAGAGATGTTCTGGTCACCTTTAACAAGAGGAACTCATCTTGTAATTTAACTGCCCCCAGCATAACTTAATATAACTTGGCAATACGTTTTCAATTAACATGTAAGTACATTAAGCTCATGTAAAATTCAAAGAGCAAGAAACTGAATTAATCCATAAATATTGCTCAAGATCTGAGAGATTCCCATGGCATGAAGAAACAGAGCCTTGTGTGTTACCTGCTACTGAGCACATACTTTAATTCCTTACCATAATTTAGTAAACTAATAGAAGATTTCCCTCATTTCTTGTGTAAAATATCTCCAAATGATGAAAATTTATTACAGCCAGTCACATGCACTGGCTCATCAATCCCAAGAGCAGGGTGTCACACCATCAGCTCCCAGTTCTGGTGCTGGCTGAGATGACAACTGTCACCAAACTGCAGGTGGGTGAATGTCCACTGATCCTGCATTGTCAGGTGAGTTATCACCCATGACCACTTACACTCCCCTTCTAAAGGGCACAGGGATGTGGGCACCTTCAATCCCTGACAGACAAGAGCTGGCCCTGTCTTATCCTGGTACAATGCCAGCCTCTGTGCCTTCCCCAGCCTCGTAACTCACTCCCCCAGTGGGAGATTGTGGTGTCACATTCAGGGGTTTCACAGCCATATCCTCGGGTGGTTTACAAGGAACTGTTATCAACTACAGCAAAGGAAAGAATAAATGCAATGCCTAAATACTGACTGGAAGTGATTTGTTTCAAAACATGACCGGGCAGAAGTTTCCAAGCAGATCCCAGTACAGTGCCAACCAAGACTTAACAGAGCTGTTGCAGTAAAAATTTGGGTTTTCTCATGGAGAAGGCTATTTCTGCTTTACTTCTCTATTTGAGACACAAGACAATTCTTGTGTTTATGTGGCAGAGAAGCAGATTTTTTTGTGAGAAGACCAGTGGCAGAGCTCACTTTTCTTCTGCTTGGGCTTACCCCAGAAAGCTTGCAGAACTCCTAGGGGAGGGGACAGCAGGGATACGGACCTTCTGAGGTGTTTTCTGACCACTGATGGAGGAACACTGCTAGTGTACAAAGTACTATGAAAAAACCAAACTGAAACTAAAGTCCCACCTTAAAATACAAAGCAGACCTCAATGACTTAAATCAATAAACCAAGAACTTAATGGACTCTGACATTCTACTAACTACTGGTGGTAAGACAAAGGGAAATTGTTTTCTAAAGTAGCATTCTATGAACCACAGAAACAGTACTTTATGGGCTTTGAAAAAGGGTGGGAGAAGGGAGTTGAAGGAAGAAAAATATTTAAAATAAGAGAACCTTTGGTTAACATCGTGGTAAACACCTAAGGAGCATTTTGACAGCAAGTTCTACAGACAACTGTTGCAGTAGTAAGGTTAAATCCAGCCACTTTCAAAATATAAAATGAGTCAGGCTAGCTAGCAAAACCAAATAGCTTTCCACAAAATATTTCATTATTTGCACAACAAATTTCAACAAACCCACTTACAAGTAGCTGCAATTCCCACAATACTGATGTCAATGTATTTAGTGATGATAAAGCCCAATGATTCATAAACAAATGTGCTACAAGGTGTCTTAATTGCTGCCCTTAAATTAAAGCTAAGAAAATACTTTTGAATCAGATATAAACATTCACCAGTATACAAGTCAGTCTGCTGTGCAATTCCAAAATAAGGTACTGCTCTACTGAGGAATAAATTTTAGCATGGCATATGAAGACAGCTCCTTGCTCCATCATCAAACCTCCTCAGACTTACTTTAGATCAGTAACAGTCACCTGTGAACAAAATGACAACATTATAGACATGGTGTGTTGTCACTGAAAGGAAAATATATTTCCTTTTCCAGCTTTACACGGTTCATGTAAAGAATATCACCTGATGGACTGTCCGCTTGTGTGTGAGGTAGGACACAGTAGCGGGGGGGAAATCTAGTTGTGTTTGTGTTAAAACATAAAAAGTTACTGACAACTTATTATAAATAAAGCTCAGCACCAGAGTCCAAGTCATTAATTCTTAAAGGGAGTATTTCATTTTTACATTGTTCCAACTAGTTTCCAGTACAAAAATCAGTATTACAAATAAGACTATCACTTTATTTACAGTATTCTTACCATGGAGCTGAAACCTTTCTCTCCAGTCCAAATCCGATACAAAAGCAAACCTTTCAAAAGGCTGCAAAACGCGTCAGATCCAAAAACACAGCAGTGACTTGCAGTGCAGCACAGCACCAATGTCCAAACCAGTCACATCCCATGGGCATGCTCAGAAAAAGGCATACCATTTCTGTGTGTTGGCAGGGAAGGAATCACAGCATCCGCCAGTAGGAACAACCAGATAATTAAAACCACAACATACATCCTTACACAGGTACAGCACAAGCATCACACTCACTGACCTGAAGGCTCTACAAGTGCTTGCAGGTCTGCTCCTGTGTGCAAGCATAAAGGCTCAATACGAAGCCACTGGGAGCCAGACTGCAACTCAAAGTCCAGCCAACGCCCAGAAAACACCAGTGAAGCCCTGTATTTTTTGGCATTGAAAAAAAATAGGGTCCCCTCTGCCATCATTCTCAGTAACAAACTGGAAATACCTCTGAACAAGCCAGGAGTCCAGTGCATTCCCTGTGCTGAGAGCAACAACTGGATCCAAACACACAAAGCTACTCAGTGTCTTGCTTAAAAGCAGCTCTTGGCTAGTAGGAACCGTGAGGGAGTTATATTTAAGGCACATATATATAACTATATATAATATACACACATATATAGCCTTCTGATGGGCACTTGTGCTCAGGAAATGAGAAATCTACATTCTTCAGTCTGAAGGTGGTTCACTCCCTGCTCCACATCACAGGGTAGTCCCAGGCTATTGGACTTTAGGAGTGGTTGGGACAACTGTCCTTTTTGCTGAAGCCATGCCAATCAATTGAAAAGCTGCATGGAGCCAGAACGAGAGCAAAAAGAAAAGCACGACTCTGCACCCTAATAGGAGATTCAACTGGAGAGAGAGCAATTATCATTTCCAGCTCCTGCTCCCAAGATTGTTAATGTATTGTAAATTTAGTAGCTATTCAGTGAAAATTTGACATAATCTTGGAGACAGGACTCAATCACAGCATAACCATGAGGGTACAATCCTGTTCCCTTCTCTGCTTTCTCCAGCTCTGAAAATCTTTCACCTTTTCTATACAATGGCTTTAGCAATGGGGAAGTCTTGGCTCCCTGCAGTCTCTAGCTTAGTAATTACTGTGCTGCCCCCAGGAGTTAATGAGAGCTCAGACTGTCCTGGTGGGTGTTCCTGCTGACACTTTTTAGGCATGTTGGCGTGGCTAATTACACATGGTTTGGGAGGGGAAGGGTGCAAGGCATCAGATATCAGTGCCAGCAAAGGTCTGTCCTCCCTAGTGCTTGTGCTGTCCAATTCCATGGCCAAGGTCACACAGTGTTTTGTTGTTCACTTGACCAACATGACTGGTACTTACTTTAGCTAATTAGAGCAAATGTCCCTCCCAGGGAGTAGGTTTTCCATTTCCCTTTCAGACAACCAAAGGAAGGAGACAGCAGCTCTCCTGGGGAGTGCTGACAGCATTAGGTACTTGGTACCTGCCAGATCTTTTGTTGTTCCTGCCAGTGCCAGAAACTGGCCATTATCCAAGACAGCATGGATGGGATTCATGTGGTTAAAAGCAGGTCTCACAAACAGGGCAGATCTAGCCATCATATCCACCTCATTTGCAGAGCTGGGGTCAAGGGAACAGTTTCTCTTCTCTTACAGGAAAGATCTAAAGCACGTTAGATAAGTTATTACCCAAAAATGCTGATTTTACTCTCAACTACATGGCAGCCAGCTCAGAGACTGACATCCAAACTGCAAATATCCAAGGTTAGGGCTGATGAATCTTTCTCCACATATCTCTTTCTGACTTCCTCCCATGGCCTCCTGCATGCTGACATGAACATCCAGACCCCAGTCCTCTGGGCCAAAGCAGAAGACAAACCAATTCCCCAAACACACGGTGTCATCTTATAGGGCTTTGGGTAGGTTTCAGCTTCCATAAGCATTGGATCAAACCTGACAAACTTAGAGGTTCTCTTCCTGTATCTCACTCCCAGCTCAGCTCTCACTATTTCAAATATCAAATTGTAATAACTTATCATCAGAACCGTCCAAGTACTTATCACAGACTTGCAGTACAGCCACAAACTTAAACCCCTGTGCTGCACACAAAGAGGAAAAGAGCATAGTTCACCATTAGATCTAATGAAAAGTTTCAAAAGCCCATCACCAGTTTTGCAAAGGGAATTAAACATACAGACACCTACTTTGTTAACTGTTAGAGAAGAGGTTTTTCAGACTCGAATGTCAGATTGAACCTTGCTGATACCATCAATGTTCTGGAATAGCATTCTCTTCAGTGACAATTTCTTTTCAGAAAAGTATAATTGGATGGACCAGGCTAGGAGTGGCTATCATAGATAACAAAGACTTTTTAACGTTGCAAAAAGTCTAAGTAAGCTGAAATAAACCCATAAATTATTCTGAGACAGTATTTATGCAGAAAAGATTAATTGAGAGACTTGACTAGAATGCATTCAAAAGTGAGGCACTAGACTGTTGGCCATGGTAGAAATGTTCCCTACAAAACAAGCCGTAAATTAAGAGAATTAATTTAGAAAGTGAACAGGACTGAATTCTGAGTCTTTCTCAAACCTTCTCTGTTCAGGGTATTTTAATGAAAATCCTCTGCCACCCTCATTATTTTGAGGAGCAGCTCTGCTGTTAATGGCAAGGCTATGATTAATGCAACAGCTCTGCCCTAGAAATTGGGTTATTTAGATCTGAGGTGGTCAGATCTGATTAGGGCAATGTTAAAAATGACAGCGATGGCTCAAACTCCATCCCAGTAACCTGGGTCCCCACAGTAGCATGCAGCTCAGAAACAGGCCAGGAACAGTGCAGAGCAAGATTTGTCTTGTTCAGAAACTATGCTCCAAACGTCCTTTAGTGCAGTTTCAGAAACCTTTATTCCTGAATTGCAGTCTCTGCGCTGCTCTGCACTGAGAGCAAGTGACCTAAACTGCCCCTTTGCTTTGTAAAAATTGAACAGCCAGAGCTGGGGCCAGGAGAGATCATCTGCCCATTTAACCAACCTGCTCATGCCTCTCAGTCTGCAGCTTCTCTCCTCTGTTCATGCCAACTGCCCAAAATCGCATAAAAACTTATTCAACTAAAATAGAGCTATGTATAAAAGACAAAGACAATCAGGTTTATTTGAAGACAAGCAACAAATAATCTATTTGCCTATTTTGGGGTTTGTGCACCAGTTCACATTTACACTCCTGTTGCTTTGAAGTGCTCCTGGTGTATGGTATTAAAATACTTACACAGTCATGCAATCCCATAACATCCTTTTTCAAAAATAAACAAACTGAGTTTTATGTCCTTTAATGCTTTCTCTAACCTAAAATCATTTGGGGTATTCTTGTCTGTCTCCATTCCAATTTTTTACAATAGTTTTAAATGCTGGCACCACAGTTTTATGCAACATTCTCATTGTGGCCTTATGATTAGACTTGATGAAACTTAAAACCAAACCCCAAGTCCTCAAGTTACTCTTTGTTCTCACATGACAAATTGTGCCAACCTTTTTTGCCATGACACCAGGGTAAAAACCTGTATCAAGCTCTTTTCCACCTACATCCACGACTGAGCATCCCCTGCTTTGCCCACTGTGCACTCTCCACTTTGAGGAGCTTCTCTTCACATTTGGGGTACCCAAACTATTTGTGCTTAGAAGCACAAAAGCAGCCCATGCCCTCAAAACCCATTCTGCCCATTCCTTGGGTTTCTCTCAATTATTTCATAATTTTTAGGAAAGAAATTATTTCTTTTTTCCCTAATCATTTGCAAAACAGAGTAAAGCTGAACCCTACTTTAAAATCCAGTCCATAACTAGTTTGACATTGACCAGCTTCTGGCTGAGAACAAGCCCAAACCAACCAAGCCAAGCCATAGCTCTGCTTCCAAATATTTTGGCTTTGTGACATTATTTGAAAAACAGATATCTGCTTGTTAAATGTACTCATACCATGGTTAGATTTTTTTCCCCCTGATAGTTATACCAAATTCATGCCCTTAAATCTCTTAAGGAATTATTATTCTCTTAATAACAACAGTGACATTACAGATGGGTTTTCATTCCTTCACAAGAGATCTCGTAAGGCAAGAGAGAACACAGTGTGAGAGGATAATTACATTCTGCATAACTGGAAAAATATATTTAACTTCAAAAACATATTTAAATAATGAAATTGGTACTTTAATTAACATATTTCAAAGTATTAAGCAGAAATTTAAGAAAAATCAACAAAAGCTTCATAGATGTGCATTCTGGTTTTAACAGTTGTATACTCATATCAAAGTCTTCTGTATATGAGAGTATTATTGCTTAGTTTTGTTTATACTCTCCACATGCTCACTATCCCTGTCTGACTCCTTTTGTTTCCTATATCCAATGGAAGAAGGCAAGGCAGCTCATTTCCCTTCTGCCTGTACTGCATGTTCTGCATGACTGGAGCTCCCTGATTTCACAAACAGTGAAAACATGCACACAGTCAGGATGGGAACATGGTGATTATTCACTTACATAAACATAGACCATACCTGCAAATTCACATATTTACAATTGCTTACTATTGAATAAAAAAAAAATAAAGCCTCCCAAGTCCAGCTCTGTGTTCATTACAATCTCTGCTGCAATTACAGATCCAGTTAGTTCTCTCATTTTCTTTCTGAGAACTTATACTAACATTTAACTCAAATTTAGGTGCCAATTCCACTGCAGATGTTCAGTTTGCTGCTTGGTTAAAGGATTTGCAATTACACTCTGTAGATTTGTTCTTAACTGTCAGCTCTATTATCCATAAAGCAGAACTAAGCTCTGGCTCAGTGTCATTCTGCCGTCTTGAGTTATGCATGAGCCTCAGTTTTTTGCTCTGTTTGGGAAGAAAAAAGCTGCAGTATGAAATTCACTGAAAATGAAAGAACAAATCAAGACTAAGGAGGGTTGTTTTTTTTTTTTTAATTTTAGCTTCTATACCTTAATAAAAATTTCTTCATTTTTATATAAACATAAATATGTTTATACATCTATTTTGAGGGGATTTTTAGTTTTGGGGGTTTTTTTTGGTTGGTTGGTTGGTTTGGGGGTTTATTTTTGCTTCCCACACCTGGTCATTCAATATGCTAAACTTGCTAAATGTAATTATAATACTTTACACCTGCACTTCTTTCTGTTGCCAGAAGGCACTGCTCTCTGAAAAATAAATAAATAAACAGAATCAAGGAGGGGAAAGCTGCCCCTCGAATCCAGAAGGTTTATGCATTGGCATGGCTGCCCCCTGCATTACTAGCCAGATTTTATTTTTATTCATTAAATTATTACATTTTTAATTTCAGAAAAGTAATTCCAAAGAGGCCTAATGACTATCAGCCTGCAAATACTTAACAAGGTTTAAGACTGAATTTTTGGCACTGCTTTGAAGCGATCGCAGAGCCTGCTGAAGGCATCAGGATTTAAAGGCATTGCACAGCTGGGCATTTCCCACACTGGGACACCTGAACTTGGAGTTTTTCATCATATCATGGTACTGGGACTTAACAACCTTTAAGATTAGGACTACTGGTTGATGGCAAAGTGATCTGATGAGCCCTCTCCAGTCTTTAAGAGACAGAAATCTCCCCTACATATGACACGTAAAAATCCCAACTAGAATTTGGCAGTGAGATTCGCAAATGCCTGGACAGACACTGATTTATCTTTTCCTTCCCAGGATGAGGCACTCAGCTCAACCCAACCCTACTGAGTGGCCTGAACCCTTCGGCTGTCTTGGAAACATAAAATCCAGTTTAAAAATACATATTTACCTGTTCCAACACTGCTGAAGTTTCACTGATGTTTGGCCAACGTTTCAGGCCCATTTTGTTGCCCAAACTTTGGTGAAGTTGTGATTCACACAAGTTCTAATTATGCCCTAGACTTCCAGCCTTACAAACCTGTTCACTGCAAGATAACAGTAGTCACTGAGTAGCTGCACACTCCTACACAGCACACCTTACTGTGAGTCAACACACCAAAACAGTTATGTAATTTAATTACACCTTTGGATTTTCTCTTTAAAGGCAGGTTGAACTTCTAGAGATTGGAAGCCACATAAAGCCTTCAAAGCAGTGCCACGAATCCAACATTCATTATACAGATAAAACATGTTGGGTCTGTCTCCTTCCAGGACCAAGCAGACTTGTGGGGTGAAGAATTCCAAACGGATTTCAAGAGTCTTTCATTTTGCATACCTAACTCCAAATCTAAACAGCAACAAAAATCTATTTCTAGCAAATATTAAACACCCACATTTTCTCAAAGCAGGGAAAGTTCAACCCAATACCTCAGTGGTAAACAAAAAGCTCAGCTTTTGCATAACAGTTCCAGTTTATTTTTATGCAAGCTTTCTGTTTCCATTTGAGAATAATGTTCCTCTTACTGGAAATAACTAGAGATTTTTTGTAACAGTACAACTACTCATTCCCTAATGTTATCATTAGAAGGACATGCTTGCTCTATAAAGAATGCAATACAGTCAAAATATGTTATTATTACAGACAGTGGTGAGCTTTTCCACCTTCTCCACTGTGTTTCAGGTTGCTGACTCAAACCTCCTTAATAAAAAATGGTAAAGACTTGATTTATTGCTCAAGTCTCTCTTAATTACACTCTCTGAAAAAAATACCAGAATTAAATTAATTTGATTTCAACATTCTATTCCTCTATACTATTTAGCTTCTAATGTGGAAAACTAGACCTTTTCAAACCCCACACTTCCCCGAGCAGCACATGAACTGCAGTGCAGATGACAAGTTCATTAAACTCCATTATTTCAAATGAGGTTGCAGAATCGTGGGAGCAGAGGCTGTGGCCGAGACCAAGATGAAGTGCCCAAAAAGTGTGGGAAAATAATTCTAGTAGTGGAACTGAGCTGACAAGGAAGCTCTTGGCACCACAGGAAAGGCAGAATTGCCGATGGCAAACACAGGAGTCCTGGATTCCGCTGTCCCCAGCCAGCCTGCGATGAGACCTGTTGCCCTCCCTCACATAACTGTGCAGGCATGTTCCTTATCCACCAGGAAAACTTGCTGAAAGCCAAAGGGCTCTGAGACAGGGAAACCACACCTGGCACAAGGAGGGCAGCAGGTGCTTGTGCTGGGTAGGAAGATGGGACAGGAATCGCCCCAGTGCTGATCTGCACCCTAAAATTCCCCTCGGAGAAGAGCTGCTCATGTCAAGTACAACACAATGGCACTGTGAGAGCTCCAGGGTCAAGGCCTGTGCAGTCAGCTTTGTTCTGCTAGAAAGCAAATTGTGTCAAAGGTTTTGTCTGTTGGAGACATAACTTGGTGTGCTTAATTTGCAAAGGTAAAGAGTAAATTTAAAGGAAAGTCTGAAATTCGTGGATGTAGCACAGTATTGACAGGAGTCTGGCAAAGTGTTGAATTTTGTGAAATTTCTTTCACAGAAGACTTTCCCTCTCATGCTACACTGAGTATTGTTTCCTCAGGTCAATTTTTGTGCCACCTACAAAATAAAATGGACAGGGAATTAATAATTTACATACTTCTGTGGAAATCGCTACACTTGAACTTTCCTGTTAAGAAAAAAAAAGACAACTGACAAAAACAAAGAACATCTAAATTTGTAAAAAGTAGCTGTATGCTTGGCACAATTCATTTCCTCATTTGAAATTAAGATGAATGGATTCAGATGGATTGATTTAAGATATTAATTTCAGTTTAAGTATTTACCAGACTCCATAAAGGTATATTATACATGCTAAAAGTGCAGCCACCTCCTCTCTTCTGCTTTACAGTTTTCTTCTTCATGTGCAATACAGTAATCTCAATTGCCTGTCCTAAAGGTGTGTTCAGCTGCAATCTAAGGAATTTTGAGATCTACACAGCTCTGGTTTTATTTATTAATGTTTCTTCCCATCCTCTCCAGTCAACAAAAACCACACACACACAGATGATTAACTGACTCAATCCTCAGAGGAAAGGACACTCATGAAGCAAACCAGGAACTTGGAAGGTGGAAACAAAACCTGTGGGCCATTTACATTTAATTCAAATGGGTTACTTGCTAATAGAGCAAGCAGTGCAAATTAAAGCATTTACTCTGTAGATGGTAATATGACTGCTGCTGCTCTGCAAAGTATCTTTCAGAAAAGCAACATTGCACCTCAAAATTCTACACGTCAAACACTTAAAGAATAACACATATAGGTTACACTCCTTAAACCAGCTCATTGTACCTATGTGTTATGACACAGAGTATTTTATCCCTATAGAACTGTTTCCCAATTCATGGTTTAGCTGAAGGCTCATCACTATCCTTCCTGATGTGGCTCTAGAGGGTCTGAATCGATTCCTGGTTGAATAAAACTTTTGTGAATTCAAAAGTAGGATTTCCTTGTGGATTTCCATGATAGCTTCTAAGAAAAAGTGCAAGATACAGCCATAAATGAGCATGTATAGGCAGGGGTTACAATTCCCACAGCCTTAGCTGTGAATATTCTTCTCTGTGCTTTGAGCTGGGTTTCTAATGGTTATGACACACTCTCTATTTCTATTTCTGCTGATTTATATGACACACACTTGGTATAACTTGGTGCCGATATTCACCTGAACAGATCTTCGATAAACATATACAGACACCTGTCCCATTATGCACTTGTGTTAGCACGAATTCCATTACTCATTCCTGCATTATATTTGTGCTTCCCTAGCACCTGACTGCCAGTCAGAGAGCTGCCTCTAGCACTGCAGCTGCTGACAAAAGCACCGACTTGAATCCTCACCTCACAACCTGAGATCCCAATTACAGCATCAGGGCATCCAGGTGATCACACCTTCCCCACCCAGAGTAAGCCTCTGGTTTCTCCAAATCCAGCTAAATGTAGACAAAAGGAAAATAGTGGTAAAACAGGAAAAGGCCAAAATGACCCATTACCCTTTTGAGTCCACTCCTCCTTTTGCACTTGTGCCTGACTGATGGGGTGGTAATTACCAGCCTCCTCACACCATTACACATCAGTCAGAGCTCACTGACAGTTTTCCAACTCTTGGCAGGGCAGTTCCTTGCTGTAAGCCAATGCCTTCTGCAGGATTTGCTGCTCCTGAGGAAAGGTGCTACACAGCCGTGATGCCTGGGCTGTTCTCCAGTCAGCTCATCAGAGATGGGAACAGTGAGCTCATCATGCCCAAGCCTTTCAGCCTAAGGTTTACTTTTCAGTCTCAGAGCCTTACCCTGGCACAGGTACAAAATGTTTTCCATACCATCTGCTCATCTATGATATAAGCAGGGTCAGCAAAATGCTACATCAAAGTAATTTAGACCTATTCACGCTGACTTACCAATAAGTAACACATCAGTACGAAGATGAATCTATCTACAGACTTCCTGAGGTGAACAAGCCTTTCTGAGAGGCTTCCCTTGCTCCACTGCCCATACAAGTGCCAGCCACAGGCGATAGGAGCATTTACCAGCTCCCCCTGAACACTTCAGGCAAGTGAGGCTGCCCTTATGCTGCAGCAATCCCAGCTTTAACAATTCAGCTCCACAGCCTTCTACAAGTTGCTTTTCTGTTAAAAACAAACAACAAAAACCCCACTCAAAACAGAAGTTGTCGAGTCTTCTCTTTAATAACTGAACCGAGATGCTGTATTACTTGTGGAGAGAGGTGTCTGGCCTGTTGTGCTTTTAAAACTTGAGCCTCAAAATTCCCTTTCCTTCCGAAACTTGAGGATTTACCACAATAGCCCAGACCACAAAGTCTGCTCTTGAGTCAGCCCTACCCACATGACACTCTTCAATGACACTGACGGGGCATATTTGGATCTTTAGCTGTGGCTCCTGTGTGCCCCAGTCCTGCAGTTGGTTCTGAGGGATGCCTGCTCAGCAGGGCACCAGGGGCAAGGGCTGGTGAGGAGCCAAGAGACAGAGCTGCATTAATGCACAAAATAAAAGGTCAGAACTCAAGGAGGGACCAATGAAAGGGAACAGGTGGAGAAAACAGTTCTTTCTGGGAGACAACATGCTGTTTGCTGTTTTAAATTTTGTGGGAAGACTTTTCTCAAATTTAAACAATTGGGTTTTTTTCATTACAACAGTACTGCTAGCCAAATTTCCTTTCAAGAAAAGTAATAACTATAAAATATAACCCCACTAAATAATTAGATTATAATGGCATTGCATTTTGCTGAAACATTTCATTTCCCTTCCGCTACTACACAAAAAAAAATATTAAAAACTGCAAAATTATGCAATTCATGTATTTTAGCAGTTTAAGGTTTTCCCTACTTTTATTTACAACTATTTCTCATATAAAATAACAAATAAAACATAAAATTTGGATGTATAAGGCTGCACTCTGCCTATTACTGACCAAGGTTGAGCAGCTACTTAAAATACAGTTTGCATATACTCTTAACACTGTTAAAAGTGCTGACAGACCCTTAACAACAACAGTCCCCCTAAACACCTCTCATATAAATCCATCTGTTTAATAAGGATGTCCTTTAATAAGCAGGTCAGAGACTGCAAAGCAAACAGGGCAGCTCTGCTGCTGTGACTGCTCCCCAGACAATACTGTCATCACGTACCAGATAACCATTACGCCATATATACCATCAAATAAGTCATTTTAACTGCATTTTCCAGATACCGAATACTGATATGTTTTCTCCTTTAAAAATCAATTAGTTTGTTAAAGCCATACTCTTGGAGGTGAACACTGCATCCCTCTGGGCTGTCTGAAAATGGATCATTCCTTTTTCCTGCATCTGTGATTATTACAGCAAAATAAACCTGTGTGTTTATGGGAGAAGGGAAGAAGGATCAGAAATGTCCACAAAAGGGAGTAAGAATTATGGTCCAAATTATCCTCCCAAAGCACATTCAGCACGTCTTTTTGAAGTTTCAGTTTTGGCGCTTTTTTTTAAAAAAATACATATACAAACACACACACGAAAGGTACCACTTCTGCTCCGTTCTTAACCATGGCTGTAACAGCCTCATACTGTGGGCACATCTCCAGCCTGGCAGGGATCATCCATGGCTGGAGATGCCTTCCACCAGCGGCACAGCATCAGGCACAACCCAGAGGATCATCTCCAGCCAAATTAATGCCATGACCCCCAGCACAAATTCTGGCCCACGTGGCAAACACACTGCCAGAGTGAGTGATGGGCTTCGAGACTGGGTCTCTACTGGGTCAGGAGGGAAGAACTTTCCTAGAGCACAAATGGGGATTTGTGTTTCTGCTTATGGGCTTTCTGATCATCTGGCAAGATCCTTCACGGGTGTGGAGCTGTTTGAAGGACAGGACACACTCTTTAAGCTGGCTTAAATCCAGGATCACCATAGCTCTGTGCTCAGGGATTTCTGAGATTAGCACATAGGACATTACAACATGGCCTCTGGAGACCAACTTCCAGTGGCACAAAGATCACAAGCAGAACTACACGTGGCCACATTAACCTGCCTCTGTTCAAGCAGAAGACACAACTCGGCTTTAATAATCAGTCTTACTGCACCATCATTCCATGAAAACCAAAATCTGAAAGCTTGAGGGAACATCTTGCTCCCTCCTGTCACGTGTTTGGAATGCCAGAGGGAGACAGTTTCTGGCATACACTCAGGTCATCCTGATGGACCAGGAATATGAGAGCTGGAGCCAGGGTATTCCTGGGATGAAAGCACGAGGCACACACCCCAAGGGCCAGACAGGTTTTGTAAGGTGTGTCAAGCCCAACAGGCAGCCCCTTTATCCCAATGTGTCTGGACTGCACAGCCCACACAGGACAGGACCCTGGCAAGGCACAAGGCCAAAAGGGGAACCCACATCACCAGCATCAGCCACAGACACTGAGACAGATGGTCCAGCCACGACAATCAGGGAACAGCAAAAAACAAGTGCTATTTTCACATTAGCAATATGTCTGACTAGAGATGGGAAAGAAAAAGGCAGAGACTCATGAGAACAGCCGGGCTGACTGCTTTGCTCATGAAGATGCCAGGGAGGATGAGGAAGGACCACATGAGAGCTGGAGGGAGCAGCCAAGAGTCTCAAATGAGGATTAGGATTTGAAGGGTCATGCAACCTAAAACAGCACACACAGGGTGGACTTCAGAGAGTAGCATCTGCTGAGGCCATGCCCAGGACCATAATGCCTTGTTCAGGTAACAGCTTCTTCTAAACCATGCAAGTTTCCAAAACCTGTAGAGACTATATCACAGATATGGATAATACAAATCTAACAGTAACTTTTGTATAGTCAGAAAACGTCTCCATGCTGATTTTCTTTCAGAGTTTTTGCACATCACATTTGATCATGTTTATTTTGCTTATGGGTACAAATATATTATTGTAAGACATGTAATGTGAGACACACAGAAAAAACTGAAAACTGCATTTCAACAAGTTATTTCTAAGACATTGGAAAACCACGAATTTTTTTGCTGACATAACAGTGGCCTCACAAAGAGAACCCAAATACTTTTAAACAAAAAAAAGTCACTGCTGCCACTTGCAGCTGATGCTGAATCATTCTAAATAGCAAAGACTTGTGAAGTTGCAAGTGTTCACATTAATACTGTATAACTTTGCCATCTTGAATTGCTTATCTAAGTCTGATGGTTTTCTTTTTCCTTGTCTTTAGTACCTGCCAGCTCTACCAAATTCTCAGACTCGGCTACAGCTATGAAATTCTTTGTTTCCTCTGCTGCCTATTACCAAACCCAGACCTGAATCCATCTGCTTTCCACGTCCCCTTATGTCATTACTCCTTGTTATTGCACACCAATTTTACTGATTCTCTTCCATTCCTTGACAAGTAATTTTAACAGGAATGGTACATGGCCGAATATATGGCAAATTAACCAGCATTTCTTGCTCTCTCAGACTAATCTCAAGCAAGAAAATTTCTTTGGATTTCCTTTCTTTCATGCATAATGCCACTACAGCTGATAACACAATTATCTCACTGGATCAAAAAAGAGAGCATACATCAAGTAGATATATATAATATACCTTTGAAGCCATATTATTGCTACTCAAGCTAACCTCAGAGAATGTATTTCTAAGAGTCTAAAATTTGTTAGTGCAGTGAATTGACCTCTGCAATGTTCTTGCTTAGCAGTTCCACACTGTCCGCCACCAAAATAATGATGGACATGCAAAGAAGTCTGTTAGGTAGCTCTGGAGTAGAACTTGGCCTCTGGCTTTACCCATTCATTCAGAATTTTCCATAGTATCAATGCAGCTGCCTTTGTGACACCCATCCACAACTCCACTTACCACACTGGCACCAGCCTCTGACAGAACACATTACTACTTAATTAATGGCCTTTTTCTGCAGAATCACGGCCCATTTTGCTCCAATGCTGTTTCCCTTTGCAGCACTTTGTGCCACGACCCTGCGGGGCCGTTGATCAAGCCCGAGAGCTGCACACAGCTTGCACCCTCCACCCTGACTTAGCAACCTGCCAAGTGCATCAGGCAAAGAGGTGGTAAGGAGATTTAGAGATGAGCTAATTTATCCAGTTGCTGCTGAACCACTGCGGGTTAGGGCAAGGCAATGATAACAGACTTGTCCAAACAGGAGCAGAGGTTGATAAAGGCAGCCAGAGAAATGCACCTGCAGTGCCTGCCCACTGCCTTTATCCAGCACATACAGACTCTCAACTGCTCACAACTACCAGGTGAAAGTCAGTAAAGTACAACAGTCACATCAACCCATCACAGAATCTTTCCTTTACTGACTGACTAAAAGAACCACAACCAAAACAACAAAGCCAAATGACTGAACTCTCAAACACACCTACAGAACAAGAGGGATGTTCACACAAGTGCTGGGTGTTATGGTCTTTTCTGACATGTTCTTTCATGAGCTCTCTGGAAAGAATTTCTTTCTAATATCCAACCTAAACCTCCCCTGGCAGAGCTTAAGCCCATGCCCTCTTGTTCT
>JAOXXN010000395.1:8640276-8668556 GCA_026770055.1 Myrmophylax atrothorax
CCAAAATCTTGTTTAATTGTTATTTGCTTCCTGTGCTATGTGTAACAGCTTCTCAGCATTTACTGGGGAGCAAGCATTTCCAAGCTCATAGTACACCAGATTATTTTCTGTTAGGGTCTGCAGCTCACAAGCATATTCAGCTTTCATATCAAGTCTTTTTAGCTGCAGGCTTTCAAGCTTCAAGTATTTTAGACAGGTGGAAATGTCAGTTCCTCCAAATGTAATGCAGAGGTAATGATGTACCAGAAGATAAATAAATGACATCTAAGGCACTTTACCTCTCAAAGTTCTGGCTTTGCAAAGGAGGAGTCCAGGAAAACTAACTCAGTCTTTTTGGCTGGCTTATCTCTATGCCATTAAAATAAACATAAAACAGTATGTTCCTTTTTAACCACTTGATGAGTCAGTGCAGTTCAGAAAACTGATAAAAGGTTTGTGGAAATAAATTAATATTGCATGAATGCTGCTGGAGCTATTAAACAAACATAAGTGAGAACCCATCAGTGAAGCCAAAAGAGATCTTTACATGATGAGGGAAAGCAGTAGAAAAGTCAACACTCATTATTCCAGCAGGTACTTTGCCCTGTGAAAATGGCATGTGCCCTGAACAGTTGTAAGCAACGCTTATCTCTGGTGCAAACAGTTGTGCTGCTTGTATCACGTCTTACAACTGGATTATATTGTTCTGACAATAAAAAAAAATTCTTTTAACACCAATTTTTTACTCAAGCAAAGGAACATTTACCAAAATCTTTCAGTCACAATCTCTCTTCATTAGAAATAAAAAGGAAAGAACAGTACTTGATTCTAAGCTACGAAACAGGTCAGTTATTGGTGGTTGGGTTATGCTTTCACAAGCCGGGTGCATGAAATGCACTGATGACGCGTCATGAGATGGCAAACACTGTGCCATGTCCTCAGCAGGCAAATCCAGTTCTCCTTTTGAAAACATGCTCAGTTCAGGTTTCTCTGCTGGAGGCAAAGATCAAAATGCTGAGCCTTCCTGCAGGAGTCAGAGGCAGATGTGCTCATCACAGGTGCTTCAAAGGCACTGCCGAAAAGCAGCTGCCCTTCCTCACCCCCTCTCACACTGCACTTCAGAAATATGCACTGCTGTGACAACAAAGGAGGGAGAGCTTTTCCTGCCCTTGAAATGCACAAAGTGAGCTCTGCTCCCAAGCACAGTGAGCTCCACAGACTGCAGGCCCTGAGCTTTCCATCCAGCAAAGCACTCACACATCAACAGATCAGGATTCTTGAAAAACTGCAGATACAGTTGAATCAGCAGCAGCTGGGACAGGAAAAACATGAAGGGTTGCTCAGGAGCAGGTGGCCCTGCTTCCTTTGTGGTGAGACAAAAGAGTAAAATCTAGTGGTATTTTACTACTTCCAGGTATGATCTTCCAAAGACCCTGTTAATTCCCTCAAGATCTGTGTATTGTCATTTGCATTGAGGACAGCATTTGACATCCACCCTAGACAGCATTTGTCCAGTTACAGCAAAAAAAGTGAAATACTTTGTAGTTACCTTAAATACATTGACACAATCCTCAAAAGTTTGTTTTTAAAATAAGATCAGACATTAGGAAATATTACTGATCAACAGGCTTATTCACTACTGACATTTCTTCAAGTTAGTTATGCCAAAATAAGAGCAGATCAACAGAAAAGGTCCATTTGAATTCAGATACAATTACACAATTTAATTTAGCACGCTAATAAGCATCACTTTGAGACTTTAGAAGCTGCAACTGCAACTAAGAAAACAGGTAGAGCAAGAAGTAACATTTATAGGACCAGCAAAACCTTCAATAGAGCAATGAGTTAAAGTACAAAAATTACCATAATCTGTTGCATAAATTCCCATTGTGCAGCGTCTGCCAGATAGAAGAGTGGCCCATCATAAACCCCAATTAAATACACTTGCACTGGGGAAGAGCATGGCCAGGCACTGGGAATACTGGGAGACAGCAAAGTGGAAACCTGTCCCCTCCCTTCCTGGGGTCAGGCATGCAAATCTTCAATACAGCATTTTTACAAATTTGCATTTGCCTCATGTTAAACAAGAATGGAAATTTAATCTCAATTGATCTTAAATGTTTGTTAGATACACTTTATTAATATCTTTGTTTATTAATAGACCCATATTATTGTCTCTGGGTTTGATGGAAAGCAAAAGTACTTTGTTATGCCACACACTTATAAAAAGAAATTTCATATATAATACTTAATTTTAAAAACAAATTAAACTTCCAAATGACAGATCTACATATTTCACAACAGTTATTGCTTCAAGGTCTCTCTCTAAACATACTCTGTCCTGCACTGAGAATTAAATGCTTTCATGCAGCAAATTAAGAATGTTCAGCTATGATTAGAAAAAGTGTTCCGTCCTATTCCATTAGACTTATTCATACATTGTGTTGGCTTTTTGGACTTACTGAAAAGAAACTGTGAAGGAGAGCAGAAGAAAACTGCCTTTGCACAGTTCAGGTAAAATCCCAGAACAAGGAAGTGGAATGATCAAGAATTGTAATACTCCTTTGAGACCTTCTTTCTCATTAAAATAAATAATACCCTTTTCAAGATAAAGGAGATTGATAATTACTCAAGATGCTCCCCTAAAAAGAGGAACAACCTGAAGTCAAAACCAGTTATTTTTACCCATATTAAATCAAACTGAATGATAGCATATTTCAATGTCTTTAATTTAATTACAGTCTATTTCACATAAAGGAGATGATGCAGCTCAGGGTTGAGGGAATATTTATATATTCTTTAATTTCCCCTGACTGCTGACCAGAAGAGTCAGACCTGATATTTTTTTCTTTCCTCTCCTTCACATAAAGATTTAGTTTATTGAATCAGCCACATAGCAACTGGAGTGGAGGACAGACTAAACAGCAAACAAAATATTGAAGACTTACCATTTACACAGATTTCAAAGGATTTGCAAAGGTCATCCTCAAACAGGCAGCCTAAAAACACAATAGAAAGGTAAAAATTAACACAGGTTTAAAACTGGGGATAAATAGTGCAGATTAAAGACCTATTAAATGCTCAGCAAGAGTCAGATATTTGGTTGGCCTTGGGAGTCTAAATTGGGCAGTACAGCAAGTCCAGAACAGGTGTGATTAGACAGTACATCTTACTAACTGGCTATGTCTGGGATAACCTTTGATGTTTTTCTTCCCTCATCCCTCTACTGAAGGTTCAGTTTTCTCTGTTCATGTCTGTGTCTTTTGAGGAAATGTGTGTTCTCTCTGTTTTGAACACATTATTGTATCACAACACAGTAGTGCTGCAATCCTCTGCAAAACCCAACTCCAGGAAACCAGAAACTTGCTAATGGCATTGTTACCAAGAGGAGACAAGCCTCAAAATCAGGAATAAATTGCTCCAACCAGGCTTGGATTTAGTACCCACAACCACTGACTGTGCCAAGATACTCAGGAGCATTAACTCCTTGCAGAAAATCTTAAAAACTAAGCCATGCCTACCAACACTGTGATACCACACAGACAGCTGAAAAATCAGTACAGGCCTATGAAGAAGATCCTAGGAATTTTTCCATTTAAAGCTGGAAATTTTTTCCAAAACATGTTGCCCTATGGGCCCCTGCTGCACCAGCTCCAAACCTCCATGCCCAGAAACCTCCTCCTGGTTGGCAATCCCAGCTCACTCACATCTTCAGGGATGAAGTGTTCTGTTCCCCCTTTGCTCAGTGCCACCTAACCAGGTACTGAGACACAAGTGGTCATCCCTTTTATCCTCAGGCAAAATGAACTCCTGCTGGTATCTGTGAGGGCAGCAGGAAACTGGGCAAGGTGTGCCTGTGCACACTGGGGCACAGGGACAAGGACCAAGTACAGCAGCAGCACGAAACACCCTGCTGCTGTTAAGGGAGAGCACTTTGTGAACCCAACCAGCAGTTTCTGACAAAGAAAGAGCTAGGACTGGATAAAATCCATGGAATGAAGCTGTATTTTGAACACAGAAGCCACCCTAGAGAACACATCTTCACAATTAAGCCTTTTCACTTTTCTGGGAAATAGCTGAAGTTTATAAATGGGCACGCAGAGTTATAGATATAAAACAACCTTGAACTGTTTTACACGTTGCATCCAAAAAACCAGCCAGGAACTTCAGCACATCTAAACACATGAGCAAATCCTCTCTCCACAGAGGCACAGAGTACAGCATCTCTATCAGCAGAGCCACATGGATTAAGTAAGCAGTTCTCATAACGAGAACTGAAAGGCTCAAGACTCTCTGACTATGAATTACCTGGCTCCTAACCCTGCTAAAAGAAAAGTTGGGGGGATAGAGTGACTTATGCCTGCCTGCTTAGCCTTTCAGCAGGTAACTGTATTAGCACATCATTAAGCCTGAACTAATGTGCTGTGCCTCAGCAGGATTGATGAGCACAGTGCTAGGCCTGAGCACTGTGCTCATATTGGAGCACCAGCAGAGTTCCTGACATTTATCCCACACCTGCCTGCAAAGACCACTTGCACATAACCCTGTGCAGATTTACAATATTCAGAACAATAAGAGAGTTCTTCATGCCCCACGAAACTGTGGATATACATTTGTTACCTTTTGAAAGGGGATTTTCAGATCAGCAAAGCTGCTGCAAGCACAGTGTGGCAGAATGGCACATCCCTACACAGTACACAAACTGTGGGTGGCAACCTGGGTTTTGCTCTGGGTGAGTCCTGTAACAACCATTTCACCTGAAGCAGTGCCCCCAAACTCCCTGGAAAATCCTGGTTGCAGCCCTGGCACTGACTGACCCAGCAAAGCACAAGGATCCCTAAACTGTACATTGATTCCTGAAGAGCATCAGTCAAGAATGACAGGCAGTGACCAAAACAACCAGCACAGAGCACAGCACATGAAGAGTCCTATTAAAAGCATAGTAAAAGTCACTTAAAAAAAAAAGGAATGGTGGCAAGAGAATAATAAAAGAAGGTAAAAGACTTCAAGCACTAATATAACCTAGACAAATGGAAGGTATAATTCAGTGTTGGACTCAACGATCTCAGAGGTCTTTTCCAACCTAATTGATTCTGTGATTCTGTGTTCCTCTTGTCAGAAATCTGAAGTTATCTCTTCTAGAGAAAAAGTTTTTATGATTAGGAAAATCCCTGGTTAAATCTCTCTACCTTGTTTTCCTGAGAGATTACTAAAGAGTTAAAGCCAGAAGCCTCAACTATGTGTGCCCATGAAGTGCTGCAGAATTTGTCCTGTTTTGTAGTTCTTTCCCATCCTGCAGTGCTGTGCTGCAGTTCCAAAAGGTGTCAGATGGGAAATTCCTGCCAGGAATATTTCTAGTGGAGTGGCACATTAGAGCAGTGACTGGTTGACCCAGACTGTGCCGGTTCTGAAGCCCCTGGGAGCTGAGATTACAGTCACCTGCTGCCTGCAGCCGCCTGCCAGAGCCAGGACATCCCATAATACACTGAGAGAAGCAGAAAGATCCACATACAAGATGAGCAAAATCAGCCTGTTTAGACACAAAGAAATAAACATCCAAGCTACCTCTACCCAGAACTCTGATTTTGCTTTATTGACTAATATATTTTCCATGAAAAGCACAAAAGAAAACTGATTTTATCGTGTTTTAGTTTCTCTTTTAATAACAGTTGTTTATTTGATTTGCAGCAAGGCATCTGATGCAATTAGACTCGTAAACCCATGTCTTGCAGAGCAAATTAATAAAGTCAATGCATGGCAAACTGTATCCATTACTCCAAAATAGACAAGGACCTCCAAAAGTCCTTGAAAAACATTTTGCTTCAAGTTATTTATTGCTAGACTTGATTGTTATGCATATTTCACCCAACCAGTCAATATGTTAATTTATCTACCAATTTATCTCTTGTTATTATTTGCTGTGACATCAAGAAGCATCGTATTTCATTTTAAATATCATCTCAATACTAATAGTAATGGTGGCAATAAGTCACCACTGAAGAGTGAAGTGGTATCATCTCCAAAATGCACTTCAGTCAGTTCATGCCTTGTGGGAACAAAACTACATTGCATTTTCTACTAAAAAAATCTCCCTACACAGGTCATTCATCTCCTAATACACCAAAATTGTTGACAGATACTTTCAAACCCTGCCCCCTGCAAAAAACACCAAACACACCAGACTCAAAGCCCCAATCTCACTTCACACAGCAGCCCTGAAATAACAAGCTCTCCTTATAATTATCCAACATACAGTGTTTTGCTAAATATAGAATTCAAAGAGGTTTCTTTTTGCATTGAAGATTCACCTCTTCACTGACACTTGCATGGTCCCCACATGTCAGTGGTGACAAAGCAGGTCAATACATTGTGTATGATGTATATTACAATACATTTACATGGTTGGGAAAAGAGATTCCACAGGGCATTGCAGAACTTTCTGCCTCCCTTTGCTCTTTATCTCCAGCACTGTTCCTCAGATGGGCAGCACAACATAATCACAAAAGACTGTTGCAAGTACAGCACCTAAAAGTTTCAATCTCTTTGACAACTTATTCTTCTTGTGAGACACTAATAAAACAATTCCCTTCCTTCTTTCCATCAGCTACAGAGAAGTTCTGCTTTCCTAAAGAAAAAATATGAAGGTTTAAATCATACTGGACTACACTTGGATCTTTTATTTATAAGAGGTGCTTCTGAAGTTTAGGACAGTCAAGGCACCAGATGAAAATGCTCGAACTTCATCTAGAAAAAGCTGTAAAAATTCAATTATCAGGAACATATTTTTTTAAACCTTGACTAATCATTCAACTAGAATAGTTATATTTATTTCTCTGTCCTTTCCCGCAGTTAACCAATTCATGAAAATTTTACACTAAATATCTCTTTCAAGAATACCAAAAATCTCTAAGCATTTTTTCTAAATTGAAGTTAAAAGTAAGTCATAGCCCCTCTTTATCAGTAATCATTAAAACAGGAAAACTAATAATGGGCAAGAACACTTATCAATCAGAAACTGGGAAAATACAAACCTTCTAAATCTTTTCTGTTGCTGAGGACTCTCTGTCTCTCACTCTCTTCATACAACTCCCCTGAGAGCACTGAACACGTCCTCGCATTTGCAGGCCATAACAACCTCACCCCACCACAAAATGTTAGCCAGTATGTGTTGCTTTAATCAAAAGCTGATTATTATCAGTATTTTTAATAATCCAGAATGAAAGCCCACTCCACTCTCAGTGCTTCTTTCAGTTGTGGCTGCCTGGCAGGGTCAGGAGGCCTTAAAGGGTGAGAACTGTTAAACACTGCTGGGCAGAGAAAGGCCAGGGAACACCTGGGCATGGCAGTGCTGGGCACAGCTGCACCTTGTTGGGTCTTTGACTCTTAATAGGGAACACCTGGGCATGGCAGTGCTGGGCACAGCTGCACCTCGTTGGGTCTTTGGCTCTTAACAGGGAACACCTGTTCCTTTTCCTATAATAGGATTAAGAAAGAGAGTACAAGACTTACCTTTTAAAGTGCTTAACTTGCACAACTGGGATAGCACTGACTGTAAAAAAGGTAGTGCACAACAACAATAAATGATAACCTGAACTCGTTGACAGAGAGACTCAAACAAGGTTTCTTGCAAAAAACTGATGGGAGGAGCCATCAGGCTGAGAGAGACATACTCCTCTCACAGTAGAGGTGCAAGATAAATGTGCTCAGGCTGCTAAAGCTGTGATCTATCCAACACATCCTCATGTGTCTGCCACACATGTGGGCTTAACACATCTAGTGTTACACAAAGTTACAAGAATGGGTGGGGGAAACACCCTTTAAGCTGATCACAGGTTTTAAGCAGTTCCTCTCAGTTTCCCCACCTCTGGGGTTGCACAGGTGACTAGGTGCACACACATGTGCAATGGAAGTACATTCTCCTTGCACAAAACCTATCAATTGCATGTGAAAAGTCAGCTACTGGTTTTTTTTTACTTTAGTTTCATTTTGACATTCATTGTGATAAAAAATTTGAATATTCCCTGGGCCTATCTTCTAAATCTCCCTCTTACTCTTTCTCCTTTGCTCTTCTTTTCTGTTCCAAACTCCCCCATTCTCTTCCTGAGAAATATTTTTTCTAACTCCTACTGCCAAGGAAACGTTGTTCCAGCACCAGAATGCAGCTGCCCCTTCCTGCCCCTGCCCAGCTGCTTGCTGTGCTCAGGCACTGCCCCTCCTACCCATGCCCTCTCCTTTCCTTCCTGCACTTAAACACCTTTCCATTATCATTGCTGGCAGGTTCTGGATCTGCAGCCCCCTCATTCTCACAGGTGCCCTCCACTGCCCTTTTCTGGCACACTCAGCCATTCCTCACCTACCTCCCTTCTGGGGTGTGACTGGGAGAGAGGCAGAGACAGGGGGTAAGAGAGGGGCAGAATGTGCTTTGTTTTGCTCCCTCTGTTCAGAGCTTTTCAGAGCTGGAGTAGGATTGGTCACGTTCTTTCTTTCTCCTCAGGTTCTCAGGATATCCAGAATATTCCACACTGAGAAAGTCATTTATGGAGACATCAGAACCTGTGATGATTTATCAGCAACTGCCTGGAATAGTAGTTTAATGATGAAAGAGAAGTAAATCAACGTGGTCAAAAATAATATGGAAGCGGCACTAATACTGAAGGGGCTCTTTCTTCCAAGAGAGAAAGCAAAACAAATATATGACAACATAAAAAGTACTGAGCTTTGATCTTCTTCCTTTGCTCCACTTTTTCTGTTTTTTGAGTGTAACAAGTGCCTGTTGCTTTTGTAATTCTGCAAACTCTTGAGAGCTGATTCTTTTTCCCTTTTTTAATTGTGTGCATGTACAAAGCGTAGCACGATGGAGCACTGATCCCTGGTGAAGAATCCAGGCCTTACTCTAATCCAAATTAACAGTCATAAAGATGACAAACGAAAGCCCTGCAGTGGTTAATGGAGGACTGTGCAATCCTTTACACAAAAAGTTTCCATCCAAAATAAAGTCTGGAAAGTGTTACCATATGGTGCTACCACTTCCTCACCTCAGAATTAACCCTTCTTTCAATCATTTCTCATACACACTGATTTTGTATATTGAAATATGACTCTAGTTAGAATAATTCACCATGGAATAGGGTTTTCAATCAACTAGGGAAAATGTCAGTACTAAACTCAGAGCCAAGATTTGCCCCTGAAGCCTCAATGACAGTGCATAATAGTACTTCAATTACCTTCTTTACATCATTTGCCCTTCAACCTGTATGGATTGATGCAATAAATAGGCAAAACAGTACAAGAATGCTCTGATGTATGTTATTATTTCTCCCTATGCAAGGGCTGTACTTTGTCCTTTCTGCACTTAGGGGGGAAAAAAATTACATCTTTTCATGTACATGTAATCAGTCCGAGCGTGTTCCCCACTAGAGAAAGGAATTGCTTTGTGGTGAAAATACTATTAACTTATCTGATTACTAATGCCATGACTGTGATGATGTAGGGCCTTTCTTCTGGGAACCACTGAGGAAAGGTCACCAAGAAGAATAATTGAAGATGTGAGCAGTAATAATAGGTCATGAAGAGAAGAGACATTGAAAAGCCATCACTGAGAAAGCTTCAGAACAGAATTTGCCCAGGGCTCAGAAAGAAAATGGCTCATATGGGCAGCATGTGTTTTGGTGTGTCATTTTGTCACTTTTTCACAGTAAATATTAAAAGAACTTGCATTGTCTTCTCTGAAATATTACAATTCTCTCACTGCTACATTTTCTAGCTCTGTTTCTTCAGCAAGATCCCCACTCTCACAGGCAAATGGGGAGCACAGATAAAATCTGGCAAACAAGTAGCTCCACTAATACTTAGTTATACTGAACAACAACATGCTCTCTATTTAAACAAAATAGATAGTAGATAAACTCATTATTGGAGAACAAATAGAAGATAATTTTAAAACATTACAATTATTACCTCTTAGGATCAAGACTGAAATCTTTTATCTACACATTTAATCATGGCAGGGACAGTCACATGTGATTTACTCAAGTAATGCAGCTTCAGACAAAAGATCTTTGCCATTTTGGTGTCCCATATTGGGGAAAAAATAGTGTCTCTACAATATAAAATGTGTGACTTGTTCCTTCCAAATAACAAATTGTTAATTGGAGTGCTCACAACCTGCAGACAAAACATCATAAAGACCCAGAGCAGGCCTTCAATAACTGAGATTTAGTACCTGCTGGTCACTGGTTGCTAAAATTAAATTCCTTGCTAGGCAGTAAATTAAAATCACCCAACACCCACCGAAATCACAACTGTGGCTAACCATAACTCCTTTTTGCACTTAGAAGACAACTGGAAGGCTGAACACCATGGACTCTCAATTGGTAATTCCACTTCAGTTTTTTAAATACATCAACATCAGCCTGACTTTTTTACCTTCCACTGCCTGTTCAATGTCCTTCCCCACAAAATCTGTGGGCAGCAAAGCCTTCTGGTATTATTCATAACCATAAGATACGAAAACGGTAAGACCAAAGCTTGAGAATAGCATTACTAGCAATGCCTTCCTCAATATCATTGCACGTAGCCCAGCAAGTGCTGCAGTTCTGAGCCCTCTATAATATTTATTCTGTGAAGGAACTACTGTCATCATTATATCTGTCAACCTCATTTTACCATCAGTAACAGACAGTCTATTCCAGAGCACTTGTTTTACAAAATTGCAGTACGGGAGTGAATTCTAAGTCCTAATTATAACATAATTCTCAACGTCTTCCACAGTGAGGTCTAAGACAAGCTGGGTCACAGAAGTAATGAACCATTAGCAAAAGGAAACAGGCATTCTGTCTGGGGGTTATGTGCTTTGGAAGATAGTTTTTTCAGATAAAATATTCCAAAACACTTACATGGTAAAGAAGCTCATGTCCCATCCTCTGGAACTAATCAATCTCCAAGAGGCAGACTCAGAGAAAATATGTTTTCTTAAATGGTTCTTTAAAGTCATGCTCATGTTTTGGGCAACTCCCATTATTTGCAGAATCAAAGGAAAGAAAAGAGGTATGTTTATGATTTTCCTCTAACAAGCACCAAAATTTTCTTTTCATTATTTGTCAGACATTTTTAAAGAGTATCTCCTTGGTGCTTAAAAATACGTAACTGGAATTCACAGCAATTCTCATCCACTTACATTGCCTCTAAAAGTAAGTAATTACCCAATATTTAGGGTAATGCTCCTCTCCAGCACCACCTTGAGCAGACTTCAAAGACAGAAACAATTTCTTCCAGAGGACCTCTCTGGTATTATCTTCTCTGTTTGGTTTCACTTAGAAAACAGAACAGCATCTTTTAACCCATGATGTCTGTGCCAAGATCAGTATGGCCAGCACCTGTCACATAGGAAAGACCCTTCTCTTCTTATTCCTCAGACTTTTTAGAAATCCCTCTTCTTTTTTGCTTCATCTCTATTTCACAGTTAATTTGAGCTGGGTAAATTATCCTGTGGACTTGGCAAAACCAACTTGCAATGGGAAAAAGAATCATGTAACTCAGAGAAGTTTGAAGTGCAAGGGGACAGTGAAGTAATTCTGCTCTGGCCAGCAGCACACGTGGCTGTGGGAGCTGCACTTCACAGATGAGCATCAAACAGGGGGCTGGAACCCAAGCACTCCTCTAAGTCTGCCCATTTCTGTAGATCCATATTGAAACCTGATAGATGCTGGAAATGGTTTAAATTGCTCTTATTGCTGTTGTTGGGAGAGTGCTTGGGAAAACAGCTCCATAGCTTTATTGTGCATTTCTGAATCTCATTATGCTGTTAATGTAGAGTGCTGAAATCACCTGTGTTCAGCTTATGAAAGAGACACTGCTATATACACTTGGTAATATCTTTAATAAAGAGTTTAAACAGTCCAGAGCAATCCACATTAATTATTCATGTGCTGGAGAAAAATAATGAAAGTCAATGAAGAAAGTCATAGTCTCCTGAAGTTCTTGAGGGAAAAAGAATAATATTAGGTGAAATTCAATGGACCGTGGCATCAAGATTTATCTGCACAATTTTCCCTGGGAATCTGAATTGCGAATGAGCTGCAGACTCTCAGTCTGGGACAGAGTTATGAGAAACAGGGCACACAAGGATACTGGGAGAACATCAAAGCTAACAGTACTTATTCCTATGCCCCAAACTTTTCCCTTTCCACAGAAAAAAAACCCCAACAAATGAAATAATCATAAAAATGTTTATAAACCAGATTTGTTTTTAAAGCTGCCAAGAGCTCAGCTGCCCCAGTCAATACAACCTCAAGACAGACACTCAATGTGCAGCACGTGTGACTTTGTTCAGGTCCTGCTGTGTTTGTGGTTACCTCAGTGCCTACATGGGCATCCTGACAAGGGGCAGAACTGGGACAATACTTTGTTGTGTTGATAAAGAATTAAATCTATCCTGTATTGATTCAAACCCCTTTCCAGACAGATGTTTAAATTCGTCCCAGACTGAAATGATCCAGTTCTATGTATTCTTGTGAAATTACACCTATTTGAAAGAACTGAGAGTGAATGGTCTTGATTTTGCCCAGTAATTGTGCTCTAATTACTCCTGACTCTCTCTGATGTATCCAAGGCTGGCAGTAGAACCAGCTGTCCCACAACACATCCTGCTGCTGTCTCTGGGAAGGAGCTTTGCCTGCCCTGGGAGACCCAGGAGATGTTTTTTTCCCTAAGCTAGTTGTTGAGAGACAGCCACCATAATGACAAACATCAGAGAAGTAGTTAGGAAAAACACTAATGATTAAAGCAATTTGGGGAGGAAGCCAAGAAAATTAGAGATAATTCTGAAACATGGCAAATTTGATGCATGCTGAGTATCACCAGAACTCACACGCTGGTTCCTTCCTAAAAAGTACACAGGACACAGAATTTCTCACTCTTTAGAAAAAAAAAAATTAAAAATAACATGGGAAGGCTAAACCTCCCAGATTCTAGTAGTTAATCTCTTACAGTCCTTTAAACAACAAGGAGGAACTGTCCTGGAGAAGATTCATTTATTTATGACAAAAAACCTGAAGCCTGGGTGTTGTCAGGAGTTCATATAGGTAATTTTCACTATTAGGAGTAGCCAAAAGTCATTACCAGCTCTCATTAACTGACCCCCAACACCTATTGATTTTGGTGGCATTGAAGTGTCTGAGCAGCTTTGTGAATTAGGGCCCAAATTCCTACTTTTGTTGTTGTCGTTGCTCAAGTCTTTTATCTTTGTTACTTTTCCTTTGTAATCTTTATTTCCCTATTACTCACTCCTCTGTTCTCATTCTCTGACCTGTTGTGGATATTCTTTGCTACTGAGAATTACCAGGGAGAAGGCACATAATGGGAAAGAGAAAGAAATGGGAATTTTCACATCACTGTTCACCAATGGGAAACTTTTTCCCACTCCCTCCACTGCTCCACCAAGGAGCTCTGAACTGCAGAGCCTCTCACTAATAATGATAATTAGCCCAGAGACTACACAATGGAAAAGGAATGAGACATATAAACTTCATAAAGGGATTATCAGCATTTACTTCAGAGGCTTCTTTTTTTTCTTTTTTTTTCTTTATGGAAATATAGAGAATGGAGATGGTTGAGGGAAACTTAAAAATTTGGAAACAGTAAGATGTACAATTTTAGAAGAAAACAGTGGACAGAGAAGCACAGTTTGACAGGGGCAATAGTGGACACTTCCCCATGCAAGTGAAGAAGAATGTACAAGAGGAAATAGGAGAAAAGAGCCTGCTGCCTTGGGGTGTCAGAGTTTAGTAGAAGGGGACTCTCAATTCTTGGAGGCTCCTGAGTACAGAAGTTGTTTCACAATAATCCCATTGACAGTTTTGCAAGTTGATTCCCAAGTTTCATTAATTTAAGGTTGGATTTTATTTTTTTCCTCCAAAAAAGCGCCTTGATGTTAATATTTCATGAAGTTCCAGACATGAATCTTCAGTCTAAAGTTGACTGTGAGTTGACCAGAATTTGCATAATTCTGTGAGACATGATATTCAGTGAGGTTTCGAATCAGTCTGGCACCTCATATGGGAGCCTTCTTAAGAATTCTTAAATTATTTTAATGAACCAGTATTATTCAAAAAAATGGGTTTTTTCCTTCAGGATTTGAACTTCAGCCAAAACATTAAATCATAATCTTTAAAGTACACTTGGAGACTTTCTATTTGATGAATGTATTACAAATCTAATCTTGTGTTGTTTCTGAATTTAATACTCTGCAGACAGCAATGAACAACATGTATGCAACTTTATATCAATACAGTGTTTACAAAAAAATCTAATTATAAGACTTTTAAAAAACAACAACAACAAAACAAAAAAAAACCAAATAAATCACCCTAAAAAAAAGTCAAAGCTTTGTGACCTTTATTCACTATTCTACAAACTATATATCATGCAGCAGAAGTACAGGAACAAGAATATTAAAATTATGCCCAGATGAGTAAATGGATTCTTTTTTTACAGTGCAACCTCATTTGGAGTGTTCTTTCAAACAAACATGAGGCTGCAACAAGAGTGCCTGAAAGCTCTGACACTGTTTCATTAATGGCGTGTCATGAAATGCAAAATGTGATGTGTTATTGCACACTGGTCTGCACAAGGAAGCAACACACAGATACTTCTCTTCCTTTAGCTTTGTTAAGAGTAAAACTTCACAATCAAATCCACATCAAGAACTGGCTTTTTCTGAGAAGGTGGCTTCAGTTTCCTACAGACAGCTGGGGAGTACCAGGTCAAGGACCAGAATAACCCCCACTGTATCTACAGTTCTCTTCCTTTTGTGTAATTCCCTGGAATATTTGTACAGAGGGGCATATGGGGCAAAAAATGGTCTTCATGGAATATGAGCTGTATTGTTATTCTGCTGTTGAAAAACACACACTGGCAGACTCTTGGCTGGAACTTGGTTTGGGATAACCTCAGAATTTTTGTAGCCAAGTGGTTTTGTCTAACAGTCCAACTTCCCCATTAAGGTAACGTGAGAACATCAGGAACACTTTGTGCCACTTCCTGTGTAATCACCATAAAGAGTTCTAGCAATTCTATGTAACTAAACCCATGAAGTTACTGTGTGTAAGTTCCATGCACAAACTGTTCTCAGAGTGTTCCATCAGAGTCATCCAGTGTCACTGGAGTGTTCCATCAGAGCCACCAGCTCTTCATCTGCCAAATCCGAGCAGAGTGTGAGGGCAGGGAGCGACGGGGATGGAATGGGAGAGGCTGCTCGTGGCTGACAGTGTGGGCACTGTCTTCATCCTCCCCACCTCTCAAACAATCCTCACTTTCCTTACACTCACCAGCTCTGTCCAGTGGCACCTGATGATGTAATAACTCACAATTTTTGTAATTCTGGGTTACTGCTCAGTCTTGCTTTTAGTTGTAATGTGTTATTTCAGGAGATATGAAAGGATCTGCATGTCTGCAATGGCAGCTGGGTACAGGAGCCTGTTTCCACTCCAGAACTCCCACGCCTTTGCCTGCACTGTCAATAAAACTTTTGACAACACTGTAACTTTGCTCTGGTCTGTTCTCCTCTGTGATCTCCACCAGCCCCCATGGCCTGCCCAACTTCCTGGACTGTGTGGTTTAGGACCTTATAGGTAGGACAGTGAGTTTAGGCCATGGGTTATTCCACCAGCCACTGCCTTTCCCGATGTGAGAACACCTTTGTTGCCCCTTCTAGTCTAGTGTAGAGCCACAGAATTCTAACAGCCAACCTCAGAAAGGATTGACCAGTCTTTTTCTCTCTTATAATCCACATAGCTCGCTTCACACCATTTGCATTCCCAGATGGATAACTGAAGAAGTCTAAAAAAAAAGCAACAGAAGTATATCAGAAGGACAAACTTACTAGTTCATTACTTCATAGAAGCTTTTTAAATATAATTTTTACTAAAATATCCTAAGAGATTTAGGGTGACTCACAAATGCCTAAAAATATGGAAGCTGTTTTCCTCCTGTGTTCTTTTCCCTTTGTGATGAAGGGAAGCTAAAAGTATTTTGCTTTTGTTTCTCGTTACTTTCTGCTGAGTTGCTCCCTTCCCTTTTTGGTGGGAATAGGAAGGTACATGAAGTTTTCCCTTGCAGGGCTCCTGCAGCAGCGGGAGGCACAGCACACAGAAGCACCAAGCACCAGCTGCAATTACAGACCAGAGATGATTGCTGAGCTGACTGACTCTGCACCTCAGCTCTCCCACCTTCCCCCAGTGCCAGGCACTCTGCAAAACAGTGCCAGGCTTTGGCTTTGAAACTGCTTGTATGTATGTCGGTATTATACCTGAATGGATACACAGATATCAAGCATGTTTATATGATACATGTATTAAATACATATTCTTATTCATTATAATTGTTATTATTACTAATATTATAACAAAATAGGGTTGAAAATTGTCCCCAAAACATTGGCATCTGATGCCATGTGAGACACCACAGACACTCACACAGCACTGAGAGATGTGGCACAGGACTTGTGGGAAGTTCAGTCCTTTTGACAGTGTCAGGGACTTCAGGCAGAATAACCACAGCACCCCAAAAAACACAAGGGGTCCTTTGTTAGGCAACTGAATCCAGATTTCATTTCTAAAATCATCCAAGTGAGCCATGCCATAAAATTCCTACTTTTGTCAACTGGTCTTGCAGGTTTCTCTGTAGCGATTTTAAAAGTAAATGTCAAGTGCATAAATACTGGGGTTACCTGAGATGAGACCCCTCTACTGTCTTCTTTGAGATGGCAAAAACCTCTTCAAAAGTGGTGACTTTGTTGAGAGTCCATCATTCGAATACCTTTGAAAAATACAGATTCAGAGGATACAAAGACTCGAGGGGAAGGAAGAACTAAAAAGGAGGCACTGTAGATTGTGTTTAACTGCTTCATGAGGTTTCAAGGTTTGCTGGATGTCTCTACTTGATACCATTTCTGCTGACACTGTAACCTTGGCTTGTCTGCTCCTCTGTGCCTCATTTTTCAGTGTCACAGGTGGGCATATTTCCACAAGATGGAGTGAAACAGTCATCAAGGGAATACCTTGTTCCTGGTACAGGCCCTGACAAACCTGCATTGATTTTTGAAATAAGAATTTTGGATCCTAAATGTTCAGGACAGGAATTAAGGCAAACTGGGAAGGTGCTCTTGCTGCATTACAAAAGAGATACTATTCGTCAACTAAATTAGGAATAGAAAAGTGAATTAACCTTTCTTTCTTCTTGAAAAAGGAGGAATATGCTTTCCATTCCCTATATTTTGTTCTAGTCACACAGAATGCCTTCTGTAATTTATAAGTAGCTTGTGAATCAGAAATAACTCTCGACTGAGAAGCACACAATTCAGACTGGAAGTGCAATGGTGGGGACAGGGTATAGGACAAGAGACAGCAGCCCCACCTTGGCTTTTGAAACAGAAGGTAGAAAATAGCTAAATAACTTTGCATGCACTTGAAACTATCTAAATATTGTTAATATTTTTACAAAAAGGAGTCTAAAACATGAGTATTATCCATGGAGACCTAAGGCTCAGAGCTGCAGTCCCCTCACCAGGTCACTGGCACAGAGTGAAAGAAAAGTTTGTGTGATGAAAACAAATCTAATGGGTTTATTTTTAAACACAAGCATTTCATAATGAATATTCAGCAAGACAGCTGCAGCCTAAAATTCATCCAGGACTCAGCCAGGAATGGCTTCAAATAGTCATTGCATACATGACAAAATCCAGATCATTTCTCAGAGCTCTGCCTCCAGACTACGCATTTGGGGTTATATTTTTGGTGTGTGTGTGTTATCTATTGCCAAACAGTATTTAAAGGCAGTTTAGAAAAACAAAAACCAATACCTCTGGAAGCACTAAGATTTCCAGAAACATTCATTACCACTTGAAAATGTCCACCTCTGGAAATAAGGTAATGGTTTAGAAACCTGTCTTGGGGCTTTTTCTCCTTTCAGCTCGATGGGAAGGTGGAATCTTATTCTGTGCTAGTGCAGTCAATATCAGAACTGAAATTATTTTATTTATTTGTTTTAATTGGGTTTACCTTACCTGTGCTGGTCACTTTAAGAAAAGTAGGATAAAAGAAATAAATGTTTTAATCTTCCTTGCATTACTATTTGATGACTGTAAAGTCATGGGGTAATAAACCAGCCTGTGGAGAAGAGTCTCAAGAAGCACACACACACTTATATACACAAAAGAAAAAGTAATTAAACTACAAAATTCAAGCAGGACAGCACCCCCAAACCAGGATGGATGGCTTCATGATTGGGTATGATCAGAAAATTGATTGATGTTCAGTATTTCTGCCACCTGCAAAGTTGTTTTAACTGTACAAAATGAAATAGCATTGAAATTTAGCCACCTTAAAATTAATGGCAAACTCCCACTTGTTGCAACTGGCACCAAGAATGTTATTTTGCAGATTTATACTGCTGATCAGAACATAAAATTTCTTTGCTGGCTACGCTGAATAGGTATGACAATATCATATTTTCAGACCATCATCTATGCTGGTAGTAATCAGTCTTAAAAAATGACAAGATCTCGTTCATATAAAATTTCCAGACATTTCTCTTTTCAAAATATAAACCTGGGTATCACTAATTGAATTTTACATTCTGCATAGAACAATACAAAGCTCTAATCCTGTGTAACACAGAAAGTAGGCATGCAGCTGGAGATTCTAGTTATCTAAAACTGATTTAGTTCAGAAGGTTAATTTTCAGTTTGCCAAGTGAGAGATTCATTCTCTATTTCTGTGCTCCACTGCATCTGAATCCCTGAATGATCTCTGCAGAAAACGTGTGAAGGAGCAGAACTGTAAGGTTATTTCAAGCCTATTTCAAGTGCTGTAGGAGTTTGACAGTATTTCATTTTTCAACATATGCTAAAACACCGTGGGATGACTCTCAGCTTGTGCAGCTTCATGCAGATAAATATGGCTGGGTAGGATCTGGCTGTTTCCTGCAGTCAGAGGGATGTGAGCACAGCACCAGCAGGTTCCTCTCTGCACTGAGGTCCTTACAGAGCAGCAGGGTAGGACCCTGCACAGGCAGCCACAGCTGGAATCCAGGCACAGACACCACGACCACATCCAGGCTCATTGCCCTGCGCACACAGAAAGGCTGCACAGGAGCTGATTGTACTTCCTACAGCAGGCTGGGTCACCTGGGGCCAACACCTCACACACTGGGGGATGACTAATTTATGATGACTAACTGAAGAGGGTTCACTTTTAATAGAAGTGATTCAAAGCCAGAAGAAATAATGAGAAAGGAAAAAGAATAAATTCCTGTTATGTGGCCCAGTTCAAGCTTAACTCTGTCTGTGCTATTCCTGCACAGTGAACCTTTTGCTCCCATTTTGCTTCCTGTTCTTCTGCTCTGTTGGAGGCAGCACTGTCAAGCATTTCCAGCTGAGACCTTTTCAATTTCCATACTCCAAGGGCTCTTTTATATCTCCTCAGTTCAGCAGAAGGAAGCACAGGCAGCAGAAGATGGAATGTTTTTCTTCCCCTTTTATGACTGTTGCCATTTGGTCAAGTGAGGTGGCACCGATAGCACAATAAAACCACCGGCACGAAACTTAACGGGTCCCACAACAGCATGCAAATTTTAGGAACATCAGGCTGACCATTTGCATCAGGGGAGCTCTGTCTGGACCTGGATTCTGGCTCTGAAAGTGGCCATCAGCAGATGTTCAGGGGGAGAGCATCAGAAAACTGTTCCAGTGAGAGGCAAGGGACTGTTTAAAAACCTCGAGTTAGAGGCTGTGTCTCAGCTGTGATGTCTGAAAAGTATCGATTCCCCTCCAGGGCTTATTTATTCCTTTGGTTTCCATGAGACTTTTCAAAGCCCTGGTGACAGTCAGGTAAATAAATATTATCTGCTTTTAACAGGCAGAAGAAAATGTGTTATATAATGTGTGCCAGATGTTGTGAAAACTAAGCAATTAACAGTCCTAGCAGTGGTCTATGTGCCACTTGTGCATCTCTTTTTGCCTTAAAGATCTTACAGTCTAGACAGATGGCATAAAATACTCCAGCAGAACAGAAAAGTGTCTAGCCTAACACTTGGAGAAGTTTTGGGTTGAGTTGGTTTTTGTTTGTTTGTTTTTTTAAATACAGGAGTAGGTAACTGCTTATTTGTTCTTCTATTTTAATGCATTAGGGCTTCTGGTTCCTGGTATCTCACACAACACTATTAGACCAAAATTCTTCCCTGTTTTGCTCTTACTTTCTCAGTACATTACCTTTCCAACATAAAATAGTTAGACATTTTTTAACCCATCAGCAGGAGATGAACTACTATACAGGCCAGAAAGCATTAAAATCTTCACTACAGTCCCATTAGTTCCTCAGTAAAGTGAATATATTAGTTTCTTATCCTTCAGTCATAAGTAAGTTCTAAGGTATAAAAGAGTCAAATACTACAATTCAGGCTAGGCTGGTAATCAGGTTTCAGTGTATTTAATTTTTCTATCCTTGAACAGCAATTTTCACTTTCAGTTAATTCAAAGACAGACTTCTGGGATCTGAACACCAGGGAGATTTAGGTAGGGGAGGGGATTTTGTGCTCCAGTGAGGAAACTTATGCAAACATGCACAGATTATATGCAACCTGCAGCATTTCTCATGCTAATGAAATTTTCTTCCTTTATGCACAAACAACATTTTCAACTTGAATGTGTAAAAAAACCCCAACCCAAAACCCCCAAGAATTTTATGATTTTATTTACCTAAGCTGTCATATGTACCCCAAGGAAAACACAGTTTTACTGCTCTTTGAACTACTGTAAAAATTCTGACTTTTCCTTTCCAGTGGGCAAATACACGAACATATACATCTAATTTAAACATTTGAAAGGACTTGCCAGGTTTCCCAAGCAGATAGATCTTCCAGGAAGAACAAAACTTGCAGTTTAGAGCTGAAACTTTTGGCAATGTATGAGCCTGTGATAAAAGGGGTCAAGAGCAAACCTTTTATATGCCCTCCAGAACCTGTGTCACCTCCTCTCCTACAAAAGTGCTCAGTTTTCTTCCGCATTGCTTTGCAAGTTTTCTGAATAGAATCTTTTCAATACATCTGAGGATTAATTAATACTGCCAGTTTACATCTAGGGCATGACATGCAATGTTTGTAACTGTGCACTAGAGGCCTATCACTTTTGGGACAGACAGTTTATGCTACCAAAAGCAGGATGCACCACCCAACTGCAGCAGCACTGAGGAACAATGGCAAGGGGTGTGAGACTTGCCTGCAGTTGCTTATATTCAGCTTTCCACATGACAATTAATGACAAACATAAATGCAAACTTCACTGCAATAATAATTACAACTTACATATAGATTGAGAGAAAAAAAAATAAGTATCCAAATGTGTATTTCCAGCTAAGCATCAAAGTAATGACTGGCATTTTCATTACACTTATGTTTGCTCAATAGATTTCGGAACTTCAAATGCAGCCAAACTTTCTGTATTCAGATAAACAAGCAAGCAAGTCTCTCACTCTGGAAAATAATAAAATATATTCATGATGTGCTTTTCATAACTCCAAACAGCCTACCTCAGCAGAAGGAAAATAACAGTAGATCACATTTACACTGATTGACATTTGTGTCACCCTGTTCCACTCACAAGAAATCCCCATTCTGCAGAGGACTTTAAGAAAGTGATACAACAGTTCCTTTCGTGAGCATTAGTGGTCATTTTGCCACCTGATTAGAATTACGTTGGAGAGCACTGGAGAAAAGGCACAGCATCTTATTATCAGCAAACACAGCCTGCTTGAACTCCACTTATTTTTAGCCACTTGTGCTATTTCTCAGCAGCCTGGATCCCCACCGGGATAACAGGCCCAGGCTCCTGACTCTGGCCAAGCAAAAATGGAACAGGAGCACAGCGTGAGCGAAGTGAAGGTGAGAGCCACAGTACAGGAAACACAGCAGACAGGAGAGAGCTTCGCTTTGCAGGAGCAGAACACAGAATTTGCATGGTTACCTGCCCTGGAATAATTGTGTGCAAACGATCAGAAGGCAAAGTAGGAAAGCTGGAACTAAAGTGAAAATTAACCAACCAAAAAAAAAAAAAGGAGTCTGGAGGAGTGCTAAATTAAAGCAAGGCTATTATTCATTGCTTTGGGAGAGAGGATAAGCCCCCCAAATTTGAAACTCAGAATTGAACTGTCAGAGTGTCAGAAGCCTAAGAGTTACAGCACATTATTTTATGACTTTTAAGAAGTGCTTAAAAAGTTACTTTGCTCTTACTTCTTAGTGAACAAAACAAAGTATTCAAAGCTGTTTACAATCAGTTAAAAAACTTCATTGAAGGTGTTGTCTCTATCCTACAGCTCTGTTACCTGCAGGATTTCCTGCACCCTGGCTGCATTTCATGGCACACATCTGTGCAAACTGAGATAAACACTAAACAGAAAAATGGAAGATTTTACCTGAACTGTTATTCCTAGTAACTCTTTTCTTCATAAATACATAACCAAAATGCCAGCAATTTTGCACAGGGCATCACTTGCACCTTATAATTTTTCTCATGCAAAAGTTGACTTCTAAAATAAGAAGAGATTTTCATTACCACATACAGTTTGCTCCTAAATAGTCCTCAAAGACAATGTCCTACTTGAATGAAACAAAGCCACCTGCTAAGAATAGCAGAAACAAAACACTGAGGATGATAAATAATACACATACTTTGAGCACAAGTCAGAAAGAGTCTTACCATAGGCTTCTGTCTTTAAACTGAATTTGCACTACACTTTTCCCAGTCATCTTGTTATGAAAGGAGACTTTTGAAAGAAAAAATTCTAGTTTAGGCTTTTTTTCAAATGAAATGTTTAAAGCTCATCTTGATTTAATTAATCTGTATAGTTTTCTAGTGTGCAAGAAGTTAGATACCATAGATTCAACTACGTTTCATGCCAAGAGGAAAAATTACTGTATAAATAAAGTGATAAGTTCCCTGGTCTGCTAGAGAAAGAAATGCTAAATGAATCCAAGGTTATTTAAAATATTTACACCCTAAGTAAACCTTCACCAGTCACTCTAGTAAGTTCTTAAATTGCCAGGTGGCAATGCATCTGCACACATCTTTTCCTCTAGAAAAACAGGATGTAGAGGGCATGTTTGCCATATGTCACTTAACACCATGTTCTTAATTGGCTAGGAGTGTCATTATGAGTTCTTTGGTGCTAGATTGTGTCCTGGAATTCCAATAAATTCCCCCAAACTGTGCACTTCACTAGCATGTAGGTGTACTGCTTCCAAATCCCAAGCTGGGCAGTAATGTCTGCATGTGATTATAGCACTTTTTGTCCATGAAGAGGAGGGTCAACATGTCACCTGAAAGAGGCAGCAGGATACCCAAGACTTTGAGAGGCCTTCTGAGTTCTCACTATATGCTTAAACTGAATTTCTTGTTCCCAGTCTTTTCAGTAAAAAAACCCCCCAATATTCAAAATATTTAAATTACCCCAGGAGGTTACTCCCAAAACAGCAGAGTACAAGGAAAGTGGAGTAGGTATAGACTGAATACATTATAGACAGCCTGGTTAGGGAAGAAAGCAAGCCCCAGAGTTGTCATGGCACCATTCAAAATAACCAGAACAATCACCTCCACTCCTACACTTGCATTGCTTGGACAAGAACAGGAGGTAGACTGTACACCAGTGTCTTCTGAAAGACTATACCCTCCTCTTTTAGAAGAGAAAATATCTACATTTGTATAAATATGTACAGGTCAGCAGTAAGGACAATTTGCTTCGATAATAAAATCGTCATGAACAACAGCTCAGTTTTTAGTTACTCTTCTACAAAAGAGGAGTAATTAAGACATTAACAAAAATAGTGCTGTCTCCCAGTCAGCTGCCACAACTCTGTAACCACCAGGTTTCAGGCCAGGGCAGCTTTGAGACAGCATCCATTGTTCTGACAAATAATCTCCTCTGCTCTGTTAACAAGGACAATGCATCCAGGCTCATCCGCTGGGGCACTCTGGGAAGGGCAGACTCCTCAGACCTCCATGGTTACAGGGATGAAGAGCAACACCTGAAATGGTGCTCCCCCTCAGGAGGAACCCAAAGGACCACCACAGGCCCCACAGAGCCCACAGGTCTCAGCCCTTGGCATGATGTTACTGAACACCAGAGAGGTTGAATGGCACTGAATTCTCAGCAGTGCAGGGAACTGCAGTTGCTCCAGTTCAGGCAGGAATGGCCTGTTCTCCTGCTGCTCTCACAGCCTGGCTGGAGGCAGCACTTGACTGAAGACCAGATGGCTAATCCCAAAGCCAGAAAGAGGGAGGAAGTCTTTTGCAGAATGTGTCATTTTTTCCATTAATGTGTAGAAGTTCCAATGCAGAAAATAATGCAGTAACAGTGAGCCCCTTCCTAGCATGTCTCAGGGAATATACATATCGATTATGCATGAGCATTTCTGTAAATTCAACTTCTAGATATTCATTAAATCAAACTTCTGAACACTAGAGTGGTAATGTGACTGTGTAAACTTAAATAAAGTCTTACTGAGTGAGAAGATATTGAGAGAAAGATCTGTGGCAAAATGGTCTTCAAGCACATAATTAAAAAAACTATCACAGTGTACGTGTGCAAAGGGAGCCATTTAAAAATAGTGGTTTCCATCTTAAAGTGCCAAATGCTGCAGCCAAAGCCCTGGCACATGGCTAACAACTGTGCCACAGAGAAGGTTAATGTTGTCCTAGCCTACATTGGAGGGGTGTTGCCAACAGGCTGAAGGGGTGATCCTTCCCCTCTGCTCAGCACTGGTAGGACCACACCTGGAGTACCAGCTCCAGTGCTGTGCTCCTCAGAACATGGACAGGAGGAAGACAGTCCAACCAAGGGTCACCAGGATGATTAAGGGACTGGAGAACCTCTCCTGTGAGGAAGACTGAGGTAGCTGGGATTGTTAAGCCTGGAGAAGACTTAGGGGAGATCTTATTAATATGTATGAATGTCTGAAGGCAGAGTGCAAAGATGGAGCCAGGCTCTTCTCAGTGGTGCTCAGAGTCAGAGCCAGAGGTCATGACCATGAACTGAAGCACAGGAGATCCCCTCTGAACACCAGGAAACACTTTTGTACTGCGAGGAGGGCAGCAGTGGCACAGGCTGCCCAGAGAGGCTGTGGCACCTCCTCTGTTGGAGGCACTCCGAGCTGGACACGGTCCTGGGCCCAGGGCAGCCCTGCTTGAGCCACTGGGCTGGACTTGAGGACCTCCAGAGCTCCCTGCCAACCTCAACCATTCTGGGAAAAAGCTAACTCACCAGCTGAGCTGAACTCAAAGAAAATCGCTTTTCTTTGGAGTGCCCACACAGAGTGTGGGTGTGTAACAAGTGTGGCACAACAAATCCTCTTTAACTTCACACTTTTAATAATTCAGGTTATCTTGTTTATGTATGCACATGCAGAATAACCCTGAGCAGCAACATTGCCAGGTCTGGGGGATGTGTTTTCTTTATCCTTTTGTTTCAAAGGAAAAAACCCCTAATTACCTGCAGCTGTAGCAGATCCTATATATTGGCAGCTAAAGAGGCCCTTACCACAACTTATAGGGCTATACCCTTTGCTGAGAGCAGCAGAAGATGGAGAGCCTGGCACTGCATCAAGCTGACTTGAGCTGGGAATTAATGTCCAGGAGTCCATTCTTCCCCCTGTTAGTATTTTAACAGATTTTAAGATTTCCTTCTGCAAGGACTGTTACTGCTGCAGAGGTTTGGTGCAGTTACACTTGGGTGATATCCCATTATGGAGATAAAAGTGCAAAGAACACTTTCAGAGCAAAACATTTACCTCTCTCTAAAAGTTTAACTAGGTTTCTAAGTACATCAGCATAATTGTTCCACAAACTGGAGTAGCAGACTAGTTTTGCACTTTCATTTTAAAAATACCAAATAGCACATAATTGTATGCATTTCTTAAAAATATTTTGTGCCTGAAGTTAAAACTACATAACAGAATTTAAGCTAAAGCAAAATGAAAGGCATGCACCAGTACAAGAGATCATCAGCAAAGGCATTAACCAGGTAAATGTTGCAACCAGAATAAAACAATATCACAGTAAATACTCTTTATTTGCTACCCTATTTTATTTTAAATGGGCATGCATGTCAATAAAAGACCCTCATTATTTAAAAATGGAGACATAATTTTCCAGTTGAAAGCATTCCTTCAGCTTTTCCTTGTATCAGTTAATACAAATTCTCCTAACTCATTTTCAATAATGAGAAATCAAATGTACATAACTGAAAGCATATCACTATTTCAGTTTTAAGGCTGCTCAAGGGGAAGGGACATCATGCTTAGGGGAATTCTAGGTTGCCAGCAGTGCCTTGTTTTTCGCAGCTTTAAAAGCAAGCTTGTTATTTTGCACATCACTAACACCCACCCATCCTTCACATTTCCCCCCACTGGTGCCCTTTTGTATTACACATCAAAGCACAGACCTCTTAAATACCATCTTGGAAAAAACCCAATAGACACTCTAATGTTACTTCCATTCCATCTCGTTGTTACTCCTTGCTTTTACTGGTTATTTTCTTTGAGTCCCACTGGGACATGGATACACCACGGATGCAGCATGATGCATGGGAGTATATGGCTCCACTTTCAGCACAAAAATGTTTTTAGAAGAAATCCAAGCTCATTGACTCAGTGTTTCTCACTGGGAGGCTGTTTTAACACTGGTTTTCTTGGCTTTCTCGTGCCATTTTCCCCACATGCCTGCTCTGAACTCAGGGATCTTGTTCTCAGAGCCCCAGAGCTGTGGGCACAGGGCTGAAGCAACACATACTGGATTGTTCCCTTCATTCTGCCTTCAGATACCTGACCTGGAAGGGACCCACAAGGATCACCAAATTCCCACTCTTGCCCAGCATGGGACAGCCCCAGGAATCCCTCTGTGTGCCTGACAGGGCTGTCCAGAGAACTGAAAATAGGCTTTGAGGTGTGAGAGACCAGAGCTACCTGACCAGGATAAAGCAGGAGCAAGAGATAAAAGGACAGAGGGCAAAATAAAAATAATCCTAATGGGGTTTAGGCAACAATAATATGTAATTAAGGATTTTAAAAACTGTTAGACACCGTTGACAGAAAATATTCATAGCTGGTAGAAATTGTGACTATATCTGATGACTTCTTGAACACCTGACAAGTTAATTGAGTCATTTGCAACCCATTTCCAGCTCGGCCACTTCCATTGCCTAAGAAAAAATACCTGTCCTGGATCGAGTCTTTCTGTGACAGTAGAATAGAGTCATTCCTTGATGAGGAGTAGCCTTGAGGAGATTAGGCTGTGGCTCTGCCTCAGGAGGAAGGGGACATAATTATCTGCAGAGATAGAAGAAAGGAAACTCTGGGGAATGACAATTCCATGAGCAATTAATCCTGGCACAGAGTGGCACGATCCCAGCCCTGGCTGTTCATCCCTGCCTCTCACCTGGGGCTGGTTCCCCCTGGGATTAGCGCTCCCACCTCAGAGAGGGCAGCACAGGGACAGCACGGCAGGAGGGCTGACTCCAGCTCAGGAGAAGGCACACGCTCCAGACAGCTTGTTCGGCATCAGGGGAACTTTGTGCTACCTTAAAATGTGCGTGGAACTGCCCTGGGAATACTTGTATTGTTGCCAGAACTGAAGAGCTTTCATGTGAAAGCAAACATATGTATATACTCTGTAAGGTAACATGAATTGTCTAGTTTCAGATAACTGAGAACAGACCTGGCTTCCGGCTCCCTAAGAAGCTTGCCCAGAACTCCCTGCACACTCCCTGCCTCACACAGAACCTTGTCAAGTTTCAAAATTGAAAACTTTTTGCGAGATAAAAATCTTTTAAGTTACATGTACTACACAGGCAAAAATCACAGTTTTCCAAAGAGGATTAGGCTGAATCAGGAAAAGCAAGAAATGGGAGAGAGAGTGGGGGCTGTTCAGCCTGGAGAGGAGAAGGCTCTGGGGAGCCTTTATGGCACCTTCCAGTACCTAAAAGGGGCCCTGCAAGATAGCTGAGAGGGACTTTCTCAAGCTTCCACTGCTGAAGATTATGGAAGAAATCTGTAAAACATGATTTAGAGTAGATTAAAAATGGATCCTGACTTAGAAACCATCTCATAATATTTCCAATTTTTGCAATACTGAGTCAATATTATTTGCTATCCTGTTTAAATATTTTATGATGTTACCTCATTTCTACTTTATTTGAATGAAATTTCTAAATTCCTAATATATCATGGCACGTCTCTATACCATTTCTGCTTGGAAAATA
>JAOXXN010000395.1:8677221-8706812 GCA_026770055.1 Myrmophylax atrothorax
TATTGTTCTTATCTAATTTTTTAATTTAAATAAAAAAGAAAACATTGGATCACAGATGCATAGAATCACACAATGGTTTGGGTTGGAAGGGACCTTAAAGATCATGCAGTTCCAACAGCCCTGCCTGGACAGGCACACCTTTAACTAGACCAGGTTGCTCAGAGCCCCATCCAGCCTTTGAACAGTTCCAGGGATGAGGCATCCACAGCTTCTCTGGGAGACCTGTTTGAATGTCTCATCACCCTCACAGTAAAGAATTTCTTCTTAATATTTAATCCAAACCAGCCTTGCTTCAGCTGAAGGCCATTCTCCCTTGTCCTGTCACTACATGACCCTGTAAAACATCCCTCTCCAGCCCCTTGTAGGCCCCCTTTAAAGTCCTGGAAGGTGCTGTAAGGGCTTCCCAGATCCTTCTCTTCTCCAGACTGAACAGCCCCAGCTCTCCCAGCCTGTCCTCAAAGCAGAGCTGCTTCAGCCCTCTGAGCATCTTGGTGGCCTCCTCTGGACTCACTGCAGCAGGTCCATGTCCCTCCTGTGCTGGGCCCCAGAGCTGGATGCAGCACCCCAGGTGAGTCTCACCAGAGCAGAGCAAGGGACAGAGTCCCCTCCCTCGACCTGCTGCCCACGCTGCTTTTGCTGCAGCCCGGGATGCTGCTGCTAATTAGATGCAGCATCTGGTTGTTTACCTGAAAGCTTCAATGCTAAAGCCTGTCCTTTCATGTCTGGGAACAAACCATTCTGCTTCAAAAGTTTCTTATGGAGAATGCAGACTACTTATTCAAAAATGAGACTAAATTAGAAGATACATGTGATTTTAGTTTTTTTAAAACTAGATCTTTGTTTCACAACACAAAGGTTGCATAAAAAGTATTCTGTTAATTGCCCCCCTGGAATACATTATTAAGAATATTTACTGTCAGTGATTCAATCTTTTTATGAAAGAATTTATACCATTATGATCTGCATTTGTGTAAAACCCTTTGAGTCATTCAGCTGATGGCTACTTTCCAAGCTACTGAAATTACTCACCACAAACCTACTGCAGTGACAGAAATGCAAGTTTTGAATTTAAGAAGCCTATATTACATTTTGGCTCATAAGATGTATTGCCATAAAAGAGACATTAAATATATGTGTATAGTACAACAAGCTCCCAGAACTCATCAATAGGGTGACAAATGACTGGAGAAATTGAAGGTTTCCTTGAGTTTCCAAAGCCATTTGGGTTCCAGTTTAGAGAAAGTTAGTCTTATGATCACAGAAATCTAGTCCTTAACACAAGAATTATTGCATTCAGAGGGGATGTTATTTGAAAGCCTTCATCTACTTTTCAGAGAAATTAATAAACCTGGTGACAAATTAGAGGTTTTCTTGATGAGCAAAAGGAATAGAGGATGCAGTACCTTCTTTTCATGTTCTACTCTTCTTCCTCCTCCTTATTCTGATATTTCAGCCTTCTACCACTTTCTGCATATTAAACACAGGCCAAAGGAAGGCAGAGGACAACCCTTAACCCCACCCAAGGGTTTCTTCAGCTTTCTCAGCTCCAAGCAGAAATTATACATTGTTTTCTGAATACAACAGGGGGAGAAGGAACTGGGAGAAATTCTGATAGACCAGCAGCAACATGTTGAAGGTCTCATGAGCAGGAGCAGCCCTGGGGGAGCAGAACAGGGTTATTGTTAATATTCTTCCTGCCTTTGGTGGTGTTCAGAATTCAGCAGGACAGTAGTAGGAAACTCCTAAATTCACTTAATTCTGTCAGTGATTCACAGCAAAGTACAGAGCAATGTCCACCATGAGAATTAGTGGCCTTATCACTGTGACAAATCAGCCTCTCAACCTTTTTAATATGGGAGAATTGTCCTGGCCCTGGGCTGGGTGGAGGGTGGGGGAGGCACAGATACTACAAAACAGAAGGATAGGTAATTCCTTCTCAAGGGTGAAGAAGAATATCAAGCATATTGGTGAAATAGTCATCTTTTCAATAAGTCTTAAATAAATCTCACCTGCAAGTCATGAAGAGCATCATGGCTCGTGCTGCCACTCAAGGGTGAAGAAGAATATCAAGCCTACTGGTGAAATAGTCATCTTTTCAATAAGTCTTAAATAAAGAGACCCAAATCTCACCTGCAAGTCATGAAGAGCATCATGGCTCATGCTGCCACTCTCACAAGGTTTTATTTCATTGGCATAATGGGAGATGCACATTTCTGGCAACAAGAGTGGTGAAATACATTCTGAATCAGAACAGTACTGCCAATCTCACAGTATAATTAACATTACGCCCTTTTTTTCATTGTGCTTTTTGTATTTTGGCAGTAAGATAACTAGAAACTTTCTATATAGCTAGACTGATCATTCTAATTAAATAGCCTAAATGCAGTGGGGCAGGAGGTCCTTCTGCTTATATTGGAAGGGTTTTTTGAGAATTTGGTAACATTTTCATTTAAACAGTCTTTTTCAATCCACATATACCCGTAACAACAAGAAAACACATGAAATACTATTGGTCTTAGTAAAATATTATGATAAAATTAATTAAAAGTCACAAGAATGTGTAAAAAAATAGGGATTCAGCAATTTTGTATTTAAAAAAGTAATTTCTATCATTTCAAGACATGAAGTCTCTCACTATACACTGAAGAACCTGTCTACACTGCAGAAATAAGACAAATATAAACTCATTACTCTTCTCTGGCCTTTGGAGGACTTACATATTTGAGAAGTTTTTTAATATAGGCTTACAAGCACTGTCATAAATTATTCAGAGTTTGATTTTTTATTGGATTTGTTCCACAACGCAGTGATCAATCTGGGCTCCTTTCAAAAATGAGAATGGCCCTTTCTGTGAAATGCAGAAGTTAATAAATCCTGTTTTAATTGTCTATGGTCTGTCATTGTGGGTCAGACTCTGGGTCAGACTTTTGGTTTATTAGTGCAGACTCTCATCACTGTTTTGCCACATATTCCAGAACTGGTTTCCCAGTTCATGTTTAATTTTTTTATTTAATGAGATACAGAGGACCTTTCACCTCTATCAATGACTCTGCAACTCCACTGGCTTGCAGGTTTTGCACAGGATTTCATCATTAGCAGATAATTACCACTAACCCTTACTTTCTGCCATGTTGCTCTTCTGTTCTTCCTGCAGCCAGAGAAAGGCACTTCATCTGACACCTGCTTCACTTCCACAACTGTTTTAGTATTAAACACCTTGCTAATTTTTAGTGGATTAAGAATAGTCTATTGTGCTTAGGAGGTAGCTTGCCTATAGAGCAGTACGGTCAAAGGAAATAAAATACTATTCCTTCCAGCTGAGAATAAATGGCATCTCATGTATCTGAAGGAAATGTGTCAATAATGCTATTATTGCTAAAATGAGAAAAGCGAAAACTCTTTTCCAGGAAGCAACACATAGGCAAAAATATTCCTTATCAATTTTAAAGAGATGCAGCATTATACATTAAATTTCTCAAGTACTTGTAGATTTTTCTATTTGTTTTGCAGTATTGTTATAATCTTAATATTTTTTACTACATTCTTCTCAACCTTTCTATTTTCCCTCTACTTTCACCTTCATCTTTGCTTTGTTGCTGTTCTGAGCTTGCCCCCTCATCATTTTCTCACCAGTCTTTCCAAAACTTGCTTTACTTGAAGTCAATTATAACATTCTCAAAAGAGACAATCAGCAGTAGGATAGGACAGGACAGGACAGGACAGGACAGGATAGGATGAGATGGGATGGACTAGACTAGACTAGACTAGACTAGACTAGACTAGACTAGACTAGACTAGACTAGAATAGAATAGAATAGATGAAAGGGACCAACAGAAATCCTCTCGTCTAACTGCCTAACGCAACTGTAACATGCAATTTAGCAGAAAGTTGCCAGTTAACCTTTTAATTACTCTAAATAATAGTCAGTATCCACCTTAAAAACTGCAAGTAAAACCTTTTTCTTTACTGCAAATTAAATTTTTAACAGAAATAGAGCAACATATGAAAGCAATATTCTTTTCAGCTTCAGGAGCAAATGCAGCCCATCTGAATGAGGAAGCTCCATATCTGTGCATGGATATCCCATGGAAGTGGCTGGATTTAGCAGAAGGCACAGACTCCTTCATCCCTTCATTAATCTGTATCTGGTAACAGAGCCAAAATCCTGAACAAAAAACCAAATGTAATATAACAGAAGCAACAGAGATAGAGCATAAGGAAAGCAAGCGAAAATCTTAAAAATAATAAAGGATTATGATGAAAGTTCATTTGGTACTTGTAGTTTAGGTATTACTGTGCTTGTACCAACATAATCCTCACACACAGTTATTTTGTAAAGATCTTGGAATTTACCATGTAGCATTTATTGATTTCGAACCTCTGTAATCTAAAGGAATTTTGCAGAGCTCTGTTCACTGAAGTGGATGGCAACTAATTTAAAGAGAATATAAATATATTCCAGAGATTTCTGTGGCAGCTGGGTAAAACCAAATGAAACCTTAACCCAGTCCAGCTTTACTGGAGGAATGGGGCTCATTTTATCCAGTTTATCCACTTACCCATGTGTAATTTAGATTAGTGGTGGTCCAGAAGCACTTCAGAGAAACATTCATCAAGACAAGCAGCAACAGAACTGTGTTCAGGAGCTGCCTTCCATCCAGCATTCACACAGAGTCCTTTTGCACAAACCATTTCAATGGCCTGTGGACTTTAGGGCAAATAAAGCTATAAATCTTATCTGTTCCCTCAAAGTCTCTGAGCATTCCAGGCTGCCTGGAAAAGTTTTGGGATTCCCAAGGTTTTCACATGAGTTTTGGTCACTAACTTGATTCATTTTGCAGTTATTTCTTTCAGGTTGAGGGGGCTTTTTTAGGTGGAAACTTACTAACAAAACACTCTCATTTTAATACAGATACAACCTTTACCTGCCTTATCCTCAGTCTTGCTTACCTTGAACTATAATAAAAATGTTGACCAAGTTGGGGATATCTCTGTGATATATTTCTCTCCAGGTATAGTTTTGATTGATTTCTATCCAACCATTTGAACGTACTCAAAAGTTCTCACCTGTTTTTAAATTATAAACATACAGGTGTGGGCCAATCCTCTGCTGTCTCATTCCCAGAGAAGTCAGACCCTGTCAGAAGAGGCTGCTCTGCTTCTGTCTGGTGCTCTGGCCTTTTGCTCCAGTCCTGCTATGTGAGATAAGCAATCCATGCACTAACAGTCCTATTTCCCAGTAAGCTTCCTTATACTCCTGAGCCAACAGGACTCCTGTCTTCTCCTTGGATACAGTCCAAAGCATTAACAGTGATTGCTGAAGTTTGCTTAATACCTCAGTAAATAAATGAGTTTTATGTTCTGCCTCCTGTGGCTGTGAGCCACGTTTGTGTTCCCAGACACCAAAGTACCAGCGCTGGCATTTGGCTGCTGCTTGGGAGGAGATGGAATGGGAATATCTCTTCAGAGGAACAGTCCATCAGCTGTCCTCACTCCTGTGACAGTCCTAGCACTGTTTTTACTCTGGTGTTTCACTGTGAACTCTATTTCCTGGGCAATATAGACTATATTAATTCTAATAAATCATTGTTATTGTCTTCTGTTCTCTTACTAAGCCATATAAATTAACTCATACACACATTTTTTTCATATTAGCAGTAGTGGGTATGAAAGACAAACTGGTTAAAATTCCAAAGGAGAACCACAGGATGATTTGTTCTCATTGATTAAATTAAAACCTGGATCTTGAAGATCTTTTACAATTAACTGTGTGATTTATACAGACTGGCTGATCAGGTTCTTTATTTTTACTGCATTCATTTTTTCCACTTGTATACACTTTCAGTCCAACACAGCATGTGTGCATTTTAACTGATCAGACGTGCCTAATGGCTCTTTGTAGCTTAGTTTTAATTTTTCATTTTAAATTGTGTGGCTTTCCCCAGTTGCTATGTGATGATTTAAAATCAATTCATTAAAACATGCATTTTCTCATGCAACTGCTGCTTTTATATTTGACTGGACGTACTTGAAGGGCTTTTTCAGCTCAATAATTCTGTGCTTCCCCAGCAAGGAAGCTGGAAATGGTTTCCAGTTTGGAAACACAGACACATCACGTATGTCAATGTTGATCTTTTCAACTCATTGCTAATAAAGCCTAAAAAGAAAAAACGTGTAAAGATAAGAGATGGAAAAACCTACATCTGTGACAAAACAAACCTTTCCTATCTGCCCAGCCAGATCTGCATCTTCATTACTATTGCATCGCTGAGAACAGAGATTAAATCACAAATTGGCTCTAGAAAGAGGCTCAGCACTTTCTGTCCAAATGTAATTTCCCAGTAATTTCAGAAAGGGTGGAAACTGTGAGAGCACTGTGGTCTAACTGGATGAGGAGAAGTAGAGAAGACTAAAGAAGAGCCAGTAGTCTTGCTATTTTTAATATAATCACTGAAGACATATTTTTCCATAGAATCCCCAATAAGGATGGACATTTAACTCTCTTACCTTCCTAAGAGAACCAGTGCAATCTTACCTTTCTCCTGATCCATTTTACAGGTAATAAAGTAAGACTGACAAATCCCCTATTACAGAGATTATAAACAGTCACTGCTACATATTTACTATGGAATAGCAACAAAGACTTGCTGAGGTCATTCAACATCTGCTAACTAGTTAAAACCAAATCACAGGAGACTTTCTGGGTGTTTTAGCCTTTCAAGTAGGAATCTAAAATCTATGCAAGCCAGCCTTTCTCACATTGCTTTTGTATTAGATCTCACACCTCAACAAACTGTATTTTGCATTTTTTTCTAGTCTTAAAAAAAACCAAAACAACCAAACACATAAAGCTGTATCAAAATCTATCTAAAAATTCCCTTCCTCATGCAAAAGAGCATTGATAGTCCAAACTGTGAATCCTGGCTTTCTACATCTTACTAGTGTCTCTCACTTGAAGATGGAAGGAAACATATGACTGCCTGTAGGAAGTGGAAGGCAGAGGAAACCACATGACACTTGCAATCTTACCCAAATCAGAATAACTGATAAGTGCACACTGTCTGAACAAAGATATTCAGCAGAAGGAAAGCAGAGCCTGCAGTTGGCATTTATAGCACCACTTTCAGATGGTCAGAAACACCATGTTCAGTCCTCAGCTAGTAAGGTGTTTGTGGCTGCATCTGCCATCTCTTACAAATCACTGATTCAGACTGCCACATATTAAATTCTTTCACTATATGTTCCTGAATCAGTCAACCTGATTAACTCCTCCAGCCAGGCTCTGTACATCTATTTGTCTCCTTCTTATGTATCCCTGAGCTGCTTACACTTGGAAAACTGGCATCTGTTTTCCACGGATGGTAAATCACTATTAATATTGCAGCTAAGCATGAGTGTAGATGGGGAAGAGTAGTAAAATCTTTCTGGGAAGTTAAAAGGGCCCTATTTACTGGGGGAAAATTCATATACTACTTTCATACAATTAAATTCCTGCTCTTTAATATAAACCAAATATACTTAATTAGTCTTGGACATCACATTGATAATGTGGACACCAAACTGATAAATCCACACCACCAACTCATAAAAAACTGCATGTATCTGCAGAAGGTTAAATTTCTTCTGTAAGGTCACATCATATAACCATTATTGAGTTACTCCTTTTATCATAAAAATCTTTGGAAAAAGAAAAGAAACCCAACCCAAAACCTCAGACATTTACTAAACCAGCCTGTAAAATAACTAGATACAGAGTTTTCATTAAAGTATAAAATTCAGCTTTTTTCTTGCTGTCCTAGAGATCAGCCAGTGGGGCTCAGTGTCTCATTTAATCTTCTCTTTCTTCACCCTCTTCTGCAGGTGGGTTCCTCCTCATTATATAAACTCAACCATAGTCTGAGAAATTGTATTTGACAGCTTGTTCCAATCCATGCCTCCAGGACTGCACAAGGCAGCAGTTCCCAGCTTTTGGAAATGTAGCCCTCCTTTGGTTCCCTGTCTTGGGCATGATCTCCCTTCCTGACAGCCGCTGAGGTTTAACCTGATATGCAGCATGAGCCAGGAGTGCCAGACTTCATCATTGTTAGCAGAGCCTAGGATCCTCCAGGACTGAAAGGTGGGAAGAGGCTTTAATTAATGGCTGTAAGTTTTTCCATTTCCCATGGAATTGTTAACTATCAGCAATTAAGAACAGGTACTACTACTGCTGTGACAAATGGAAATGTCTGCCTCTTGTAATGATAGCTGCTTGTAATTCTCTCTCCTGGAAAAAATGAACTGTCACTGTCTTATCTGAGTAGCACTCCTAGGCTGTACTCCTAGAATCCCACCCTAGTGCTGCATGGCAGAAGTATTGCCTGTATGAAAAGCAAGGATTTCTTCCTCAATTTAAGTTTAAAAAAAAAGTCCACCTTGTTCTAGATCCAGTGAATTGTTTCACTGAAGATCAACTCGCCATAGATCTCATTTCAAGGCAATCTCAACTTCATGATACCAGCTCTGGTTCAGTAATTTGAGGACATTGCTAGATGGAGAGGGCACAACGTGGTTGGTGTTCTTTGTTGCCCCTTAGTAGTGAGGCCTGTCAAAGACAAGGTGAGGAATTTGGACAAAAATGTCCCTGCAACCTCACTGAGACAAAAGCCCTGCCCCCCAGATTCCATGGAGAACCCAAACCACCAGCTCTTCCCGTGGTTAACATCTGGTTATTTTCATGCAGACCATAAGAATAAAGTCAACAGGACCAGTTCCCCTTTGGGTACCTTCAGACCTCAGAATGGAACAGCCCAGCTGAGCTGGGAAGAGAAGCAGAAAGCACCATCTCTGCTAGTTTGGAAATTATGCCTAAAGCCTCCTTGAAGTCCAGCTCTTCGTTTCCACCTTTCTTTTGTTCTTACTTCTGAAATGTTTGCATTTTTCTAACAAAGCATCTTTAAAAATCAAACAATTTAATTTCAGGATGACATAAATTTGTCATCCATCAGTCATCGATAATTCGTGTTGTTTTGGCTATACTGCCTTTTCCTGTACTTCTGCTAATGGAGTTTTATATCTGAAATTTATATAGAGGATTCTAGTCTGATAACATCCCATCCTCACATCTTACTTTGCAACCCCAGTAATCTTCTGTTCTATACAAAGGGATATAACTTTGAATGGTGTTGAGTTACTCAACTTCTTAACTACCAGAAGCAGAAATGTTTCCTGTAGAAATAAGTGGCAACCCTGTCAAGAATGTGAGCTTTGTATCACAGGTAGGTGCATCACCAAGGTAGTTTTATACCGGAAATAGGTAATCCCATTTTGTAAGAATTTGGATTTAACTCACTAGTGTTAACTAGAACCACTAGATAGGGAAAGTTTTCAAATATCCATAATTATATACATAGTTCCATACATATATGCTCCACATTTTAGGTTTTCCATAGTTCAGATTTTTAAAATGTTCTCATTTTCTCTCTTTTCCTACACCAAACTGCCCTACATGGTGTTCCCAGCCTTCATTTGGTGAGCTGTGACAGTGCACCATGTCACAGCAAAACTTGCAGTAAAACTGTCCTGTGATTCTGAGGGGAAATCTCCCAACTCTTCAATCATGTCACTCCTTGCAAGACAATTCCCTTCCTGTTTCAGGAATTCTCAGATCCACTCAACACACGGTGCCTTCACAAGTCTGTGTTGCACAAAGGACTCTGAGATGTGTGATAAAAACATAAAAGTTTCTAAAACATAAGACCTCCTAAATGGCACGCAAGCATTTCTAAGTATTGGAATTTCTAATGTTGCTGGTAAAATCTAATAAAAGAAATATTTAAAATGAATTAAAGAATCAGTGTTGCTAGGTAAAATAAAATAAAAAAACCTTTCCCAGACAGCAGCAGGCGAGTTGTCTGACCAAGAGCAGCAGAGGTAGGTCAGCATTTGGATGAGAGTGGGTGGTCACCACGAGCTCTCCCCTCTGGCCCCAGCCATGCAGCAGCCTCTCAGCCATGCACTTACAGGTGTCAGCCCTCTTTGGTGAGCACTGAATATATTCTCTTTGCTGCTTTCACTGTCTGAACATTCTCTGGCTCTCTCTCAATGTTTCCTGTCACTTGGCAAAGCAGCTGTGACACTTCTGCACCACGAGCTCACCCAGCTGAAGCTGCCCATACATTAAGATTCTGGGTCTATAAGGACATGTCTTTCTATAGGACAAAGTGCCAGAACAGCAAACTATTCTGAAGCACCCCCTAACTACCATAGATATCTCTTCATGGTTTTGAAAGGACAGAAGCATTTCAGCAGCCTTACGAGTTCAACAGCTAGAAAAAAAAAAAACCAATAGCTAGATAAAATACGTGCGAGAATATGGAACGAAAGAAACCTCTGTGGCTTTGAAAATGGCTGTTCTTGTCTTACTTTTCCACAGATACTGCTGTATCTTTTGTCATGAGAAAATCATACTATTATTTTTTCACAGTGAAAGCCAGTAATTTATCTCCTTATTGACATTTTCAGTTACACAAAATTCTACATCGTAGAACGGAAGTGAAATACGGTGAAATGATTTTATATCTCCAGTTTTATTACGCAAGCCACAATTGCTGCTGCTGTCAACAAGAAAAGTTTAGTGCTACTGAAAAGCATTTAATCTGTTCTTACAAAACACATGAGCTGCATGTCAATCAGACCACACCTCCCAATGACTCACATCCCATTTGTCTTTACAGCGCTGGTATTTTCAAAGAAAAGGTCTTTAAAAATGCACTTGACCTTTTTTCTAGGTATGCATTTGTAGTTACATACAAGATTTTATTTCATACATGCTAATGGCAGGTGGGATCCTTTCATGTTTCTATGGTTGTGGCAATTATTTTTTTAACTTTGACTGTATTGTCTACCAGTTAATTTTCCTGTCATTTGTATGAAACTTCAAGGCAGCAGCAGGGGCTGAGTCATTGGGAGTCATTTCTAAAAATAAGAAAATTCTATTGTCTAATCATAAAAAGTAGCAGAGGACAAAGTAGTGTCTGAATACACTTTCTGTTCATTTTTGGCAGATGACCATATTTCAGCTTCTTCTTATTCTTTAAAAACCTCTGCAGCAGTTGCAGAATGTGGAGACAGAAGCTCAGATATATTTCTCTCATGCAATATGTGGGAAACCTGCTGGCTTCCTTTCCTTTGATGTAGAGCTTGGCAGGAAGTAAGGACACTGAAGTCCTGTATGATGCAGTGCCCACTGGGGCATGATCCTGTACTGACCTGAAGTCACAGGACTCATTCTGTTCCCTCAGTGAGAAACACACCAGAAAAACCTGCAGAAGAAGGCCTAGGAAGCTGCACTGCAGCAAAATACCAGGCCAAAACAAATAATGATCCTTTTTCCATCAAAAGAATGACAATTCATACAGTGCTTTGGGGGTCAAAAGCTAACATTGCTGTATTTTAAATTCAGATTAGTCAGATCTTCCTCTGTGTAGTTTCATTCCCACTTACCATAAAATCAGCTGGCCTGATTTGGATGGTCTGACTGCAGACACTGCCAAGGGAACTCAACAGGCAAGTGCAGGAGAATCCAGAGGCAGCTCTGACGCTTTCTGGTGGTGGTGAACTGCGAGACTGAAGAGGTGTCTGAGGTGTCTGTGCCACAGTGGCACAGTGAGTGTCTAAGGAAACAGTGAGTCCTGGCACTGAACCAGTACATGAATGCATAAGAACTCTGTGCTTGACCTCAGTGTTAATAACATATATATAAAAATGTATGTATATACACACAAATACATGGAAAATTGCTCCATGTCGAGGACTTCCCTATCCCCAAATGTAGCGACTCAGACTGAGCACTACAAGTAGCCTGTGCTAAAAGGTAATGCTCATGCTTTCTGATTTTCAACATAAAATAACTGGATACTCTCACCTTAGTCCTGTGTTGACAGTAAAGAACTCGGCCTGGTTTGGTTCTGTTGTAGCCTCACTAGAAATGCTGCTACATTACCAAGGCAGAACAACAATGAAAAACTGTAGCAACCTTACAAAGCTCTGGTGGAGCTGGAAATGACTGACCTCAACAGAAAAGCTGTCCTTGGAAGAACTCTCTTCTCCATGACTTGCCCAGATGAAAAACAACTAGAAAAAATCTGACGGCAATTTACTTAAGAAATCATTTCCTTGGTTACTACTCCAGGATTTGACATCGTTCCTATTGACTTCAGCATTTCAGGAACAAGCCTTCAAAATCAATTTAATAGTACAAAGGGGAAAAAATAAATATATATTTTCTGTTTAGCCCTCGTTATTTTAGAATGAAGACCTCCACCCTATTTTTCTGCAAATTGTACAGAAATAGTAAGCAACATTCAGATATGTTTACTTTTATGACTAAAAGTAGTCAATGAAAAAAGTATGAATATAAAATAATCATTCATACAAACTTCTACTGGTCAGCCCATTACAAAATACATTAAATTAAAAAAAACACTTCACAGTCAAATGAGATTTTAACCAAAGTTGATGGACATTTTTGTCTCTGTGTACTGGTAGAACTGGCCAGATTTTCTTAGACCTCATTATTTAGAATAAATAAAAATTGCTTTGTTTTACTCATAAAACCACCCTAAAAATATTTTACTCCAGAATGAATAGATACCATCATTCAGATTGTGTGAGCAGTACAGGAATGGTGAAGAAGAAAAATTTTGTAGAGATGCCATTTCAGAGTAATGTGATGCACTCTGTTGTACAAGTGTGACTGATGGATTTCAAGGTCAGAAGAGACCATGGTGAGCACAGTCTACACTAAAAACAGCAGAGAATGTCATCAAGTATCATCAGGTGGTCACTGCAATTAGTTCACAATTTCTGTTTGAGTAAAATTATTGCATCATATGCCTCATTTCAATCAGTTTGATTAAAAAACCCTCATCTTTTACCATTAATATTTTCAGTGTCAGGTTTCATTTTGGCCACTCATTATGACTTTTTGCTTGACAAATTTAACAGCCTCCTTCCTTTACAAGAACTACAAATCTGCTGTCAAGGAAACTCTCCAAATTCTTCTCAGTCCAAATCTCTATGTTTCTAAACCATTTTTTTTAATAAGTACAGGGTGGTCTTATTACCTTGAATCTTATAAATAAGCTTTGGGTCATAGAATTATTTGGGTCATATCATTGAAACACTGAATTGTTTGAGTGTGAAAGAACCTCAGAGATCATCTAGTTCCAAGCCCCCTGCCTGGGCAGGGACACCTTCCACTAGACCAGGTTGCTCAGAGCCCCATCCAGCCTGGCCTTGAACAATTTCAGCGCTGGGGCAGCCAAAACTTCTCTGGGCAACTGTTCCAGTATCTCACCACCCTCACAGTCAAGAATTTCTTCCTAATATCTAATCTAAACCTGCCCTCCATCAGCTTAAGGCCATTCCCCCTTGTCCTGTCACTACATTACTCTGAAAAAGTCCATCTTCATCTTCCTCACAAGCCCCACTCCAGCTACTGAATGCTGCTATATAAAGTCACTCTGAAGCTGAACAACCCCAACTTTTTCAGCTTAGCTTCATAGCAGACGTGCTCCAGCCCCCTGATTATCTTCATGGTCCTCCTCTGCACTCATTCCAAAAGGTCCATGTCCTTGTCTGTTGGGAGTCCCCAGAGCTGGATGCAGCACCCCAGGTGGGTCTCACCAGAGCAGAGCAGAGGGACAGAATGACCTCCCTTGACCTGCTGCCCACACTGCTTTGGATGCAGCCCAGGACACAACTGGCTTTCTGGGCTGTGAGTGCACATGGCTGGGTCATGTCCAGTCTCTCATCCATCAGCACTCCCAAGTCCTTCTCAGCAGGGCTGCTCTTGATCAGTTCTTCCCGCAGTCTGTATTGGCACTGGGCTTTGTCCTGACCCAGGTGCAGCACCTTGCACTTGGTGTTATGAAATGTCATGAGGTTCCCATGGGCCACATCTCGAGATTTTCCAGGTCCCTCTGGGTGGCATCCCATCCTTCAGGCATGTCAAGCACACCACACAGCTTGGTGTCATGTGTCAACTTGCTGAGGTCACACTGTCTCACTGTCTGAGTCACTGATGAAGACATCGAACAGCACTGGCCCCAGTATGTTTGTCCCCTGAGGGACACTACTTGTCACCCATCTCCATTTGGACATTTATCCATTGACCACTCCCCTCTGGCTGTGAGCATCCAACTGATTCCTCATACACCGAACAGTCCACCCTTTCAACCCGTATGTCTCCACTTTAGAGAGAAGGATGTTTTGGGGGACCCTGTCAAAGACTTTACAGGAATCCATATAAATGACACCTGTAGCCCTTTCCTTGTCCACTGATGGAGTCATCCCATCCTAGAAGGCCACTTGGTTGGTCAGGCAGGACTTGCCCTCCGTGAAACTGTGCTGGTTGTACTGAATCACCTCCCTGTCCTCCCTGTGCCTCAGCACAGTTCCCAGGAGGATCTGCTCCATGATCTGCCCAGGCACAGAGGTGAGGCCGACAGGTTGGTAGTTCCCAGGCTCCCACTTTCTACCCTTTTTCAAGACAGGTTCAATATTCCCATTTTTCCAGTGACCTGGGTCTTTGCCTGAGTGCCATGACTTTTAAAATATCATGGAGAGTGTCTTGGCTGCTGCATCAGCCAATTTCCAAAGGACTCTGGGGTGCATCCTATCAGGTTCTATGGACTTAGGTATATTCAGGTTCCTCAAGTGGTCAAGAACTTGGTCTGAACCTACAGTGGGAAGCACTTTGCTCCCATGATAAATAGTAAGTATAATTTTAATTAAAATACAAGTAATATTAACAGCAAGTAGTTTACTTACTGCAGATGAGAGAAACATCAAAATACAAACAGAAAGAAAAACTATTTTAATTTACCTAAGCCACCAACACACCCACAAACTGACTCATTCAGAAACAGGTTTTCCCCAGATCTCTCACTCATTTTGCATAAAATGTTAGATTCAGAAAGGATAAAGCAAGTTCTTTTCAAATGTCAATAAAATTATTAGCATCTTCAAATGTGAGCTCCATGGTATTTTTATGAAGAACTTTCTGTCATTATGTATATTTTGATTGCTGCCTTGTCCAACTGTTTTCCACTGCATGTCAAGTGACATGACTAATACGTAACTTTTGGAAATAGTTTTCTCTCTGTTTTTCTCTTTCTCTGTGCATTTCTCCCACTTTTGCTTGTTCAGTTCTAGCATTCCTTTTGGCAGAGAGTTGCTTATTAGTCTCTTACAAATTCTGAGCATATGTCCTGTGTATCTGTATTACCAGACAGGATAGAGTTCAGCCTACATTATGAGTGTATGTGACACAGTTCTCAGATGGTTCTTAGTCTTGCTTCAAGTTTTTTCTATAAGTCTCCAGCTACTCAAAAGCCTCTTTCCCCTGTGCAGACAAAATTTGCCATTGAAAAGCAGAGGTTTTATCATCAGCCCTCATCCTACATCTCTGGTGTAACTGTTATGTATCTTGGATTATTGGAAGATCAGGAATCTGGCTGGGCAGTGTCTTCTAAACAAGAGTGTAGGCTCTGAGCTTGATCTGCAGGCAACTGGTGTTCCGAGCAGAAAACAACTCACCTCTGACTGTTACTGAGTAAATCCAGTGCCATGTTGTGGATTACCTGCCCTAGAAACAGTAACTTTAAACCACAGTATTATTCCACTGAAGTCCCGATGAGAAGCAGTGGAAGTGTAAAATCCAGCTGTGATCCTCACCTATCAGCATGAGACGTGGAACTTCAGCCAGCTGGATATGGTAACAGGAATTCTTAGAGACAGGATTGTGTGAAATCATCACACACATCACAACAATTCTAGAACTTCAAACAGATCCAATATTTAGTGGTTTTCCCCTTCAAGAAAAGGACATCTATATAAAACCAAGTATTCCTTCCAGAACAATGTAGTTTCTTTTTTGCACTTATTTTGCTTTTACAAACTGTACCACTCCAAGCATCTTACATGGTAAGACCTTATTTGAAAACTAAGATCAATACCTGCTGGGTTGCTCCTGCAGCTGACAATGGCATTGCACATTTCTCTATGCAATGAATAACTAGCAGTTATTGGCACAGTATAATCTCCTACCTATGTATTTTAAGGAAAAGTTTAGGATCATGAAGTACAAAAAGAAGGACACTGCCTCATAAACTATTCAATATGGTGACAGAATGGAAAGAAAATCACCTTGTAGAAACTTGCTTTCCATAAATAAAGAGCTTTGTATACAGAAATCAAGCTCTGCAGCAATCTTGATTACAGCGAGATATGTTAATGAATACTACAAAAATTAAGTGTAAGTTCAAGGAAATTGTAAATCTAATGCTTTTACATCACCATGCTCATTTAAGAATTTTGAAAATTAATATAAATATCTCATTTACCTGGCACCAAGATCAGAGCTGTCACCACAGTTCACTACTTGGCATGCAAGCATTATCCACATTTTCTACTCATAAAACACAGAGAAATGTCATGATTTGCCTAATGTCACATAGCAGGAAACAGAAATCAAATCCTGTTGTATGGCCACTTGACATTCAAAGCCCTTCATAATCTGCTTCCTAATTTTTCTCTCTTCTCCTGTCACACCCCACCTGTTCCAACAGCCAAACAACTTGAGTCCTCCAACTCCCTTTATTCTTGTTCACTGCTCCTTTCCATGCTGCTGATACATTTGGAGTTCCCTTTCTGAACCAGGTTACAGCTTCTCCTTTATTTATTAGTATCCAGCTTAAACCCCAGTCCCTCCTGACCGCCATGGGCCACCCCAGAAGGCGCTGCTGTGTGTGAGCAGTTCTGGGGCCTTGCCCACATCCACAGGTTTGCAGCCCCTCAGGCCCAGTGCAGGGGGGTTGCCAGCACACAGTGACTGCATCCTGCTCTCACTTCAATGAGCTAAACATTTTTCTTCTTGCTGCAGAAAAGCATTCCCTGTCAAATTCAGTTAATGTACACGGCATACTGTTAACCATCTTCATATCACTACTAATTTATGCAACTTCTAAATCCTTGCATTCATTATATAGCCCACCCAATTCAAACCCTTCAGGCTCAAAGGACGTTTTTACAAAGATCTTTAACATTTCCAACACACTTGGTAGCAACATAAATTAAATAAGCACTGTATGGTTCATGAAAGGTGTTTTAAAACCCAGCAGTATTTCTAGATACAACGCAGTCTACATCAGAATTGAAAGACAAATTTGTTTTGTAACAAGCACAGGTGAAAGAAAAATCCCTAAAAAATATCTGTACACTTTTCACAGTATCAAGACAAGTTAGTACGCTGAGAATCTAAAAAACCAGGCTGACCATGAGCAAAGCATCATAAAGCAAATGATCATCCAAAATCATGAAACCTCTTACACTGTAGAAAAAGAAAGAGAGAATGTATTTTCAGTCAAAGGTGTCTGTGCTGGTGCATTTCAATGAGTATATGTCATGGATAAAAATTTTTTTACATCAGAAGCAAACTGAAATTTAACTGCATCTTTTCAGTTTAAAGTTAGTGATGGCTTAGAATTTACTTGGAAGACCCTTATACTTTATTGTTTGTTTCAAACTATGAATAAATGTATAAACAATAATATTATTCTTTTAAAATAAAAATAATTGGTTTTTCAAAAGTATCATTTAATGCCAAACTCTAATATACTCCATTTCTGTAGAGCTAAAATGTGCTTCAAAAGAAGAAAGACCATGCCATCCTGCTACAGCGTTACTGTGGTTCTCTCAGCTTTAAAACTTTGCATGAGAATGTAGTTGCCTTTTATGCAATATATGTATTTTTAGGTACAACAAAGGCACCACTAAAGATGATAAACTTGAGCATTATAAAGTACTCTTAAGATACAGGGTTTGGAAACCATCCCATTTGAAGTTAGGATGCAGATCTCAAGATTAGAAAGTTCATGGGGAAAGTTTGGATGGGAGTTCCCACTCCTCCACACCTCCCTGTCCAACACAGCCTTTGCTCACACTGCAGCTGGAGGAAACCTGGGCAGTTTTCCCAAATGTTCCTGGAGTACCACTCAACTCATCCTGATGCAGACATGTAAAATAGGTGAGATCAACTATGTCCCATAAGTACCTCTCTCCCTTCAATGACTGTAAATGGGACACACAGTGACTGACTCAACTGCAGACACCTCAAGGGACATGAATCCCCCTCCCCACAACTCACCATCCTGCAAAAGTTTTATCAACAAAAAAATGTTGAAATGTTTCTTACCAAAGACATATTTAAGCAAAATTTAAAAAAATACAGATTTTTAAATATCTAATCTAACACAGTCTAATTTCTGACAAAGTACTAAATTGGCAGAGCTGAAAAGGAACTTGCCGAATGTTCCTTATTTCTCATGAGGTTTGCCAACAGGTGTAGCTTTCAGTCTGTCTGGGATTAGAAAATAATTGAAAAATTGAGCAGAAACCATTCTTGCTGTAATTCTCACTGGATGACAGATATCTACACATTTTGTGATCTTTTGAAAAAACCTTTGAAAGCACATAAAAACACACCTATTTCAGTGAAACCAAGACATTCTTTGAAGACAGTGGAGAAACTGGATTTCCTTTCCTGGTATAAAAGAAAACAGGCCAGGTGTCAGACACCACAAGAAGGAGAAGTGAAAACAGAAATACCACTTCCAGGAAAATTCCACTCACATTCTGCTCTTATTAAAATTAAAAGATTGTTTCATCTTGTGTTTTGGTTTATTTTAACAGAGGCAAATGACTTCTCTGAACGTTCTGATCCTTATATAAACTAAAGGTGATGGAGACTCTCAACAGGTCTCTCAAATAAAAATGTAGTTTTCAGAAAACAGAGGTTCTACAGGACATTTCTAGTGAAACACATCATTGGATAAAGCATAAAAAGCATTTCAGTTAATTGACTCAAAATATTTAATTTGGGGTCAGTTTAACACTACGGTGCATCTGAGCCAGATATGAATGGTGGGAAAAAAGAAATGAGTGTTTTGCAGAGAGGTTGGTGAAACACTGGAACATGTTGCCTGGAGAGGTGGTGGATGCCCCATCCCTGGAAACATTCAGGGTCAGGTTGGATGGGGCTCTGAGCACTCTGATCTAGTTGAAGATGCCCCTGCTCATTGCAGGAGGGTTGGACCAGGCGACCTTATAAAGGTTCCTTCTGACCCAAACTGTTGTGTGATTCTGTTCTATGGTTCTGTGACTTTGATTTCAGGTGTTCCAAACGCCCCTTCCCAAGCATGGCAATGCCTCAGGATGAGCTGAACAAGGAAGCCTGACCCAGGGACAAGCCTGGGGCCTTTGCTGCACAGCAGGAGCTCAGTCATCTCCCTCCTGCCCAGCACAGGCACACGAGGATCTGAAGATCCAACTTGTTGCATCAGGACTAACAACTCCTTCCCTCTGCCCTCAGACAAACCCAGCAGTTTAGGCTGACACAGTTCAGTGTTACCTTAACAAAAACAATAAATATTTCAGTATTTTTCCTTCTGCAAAAATAATACTTTAAAATGTTTTATTCCATTAATATATCCTAGTTTGGGTTTTTTTCGTCCTGAGATGGAGCAAAAACAAATCTTGAAATATGAGAAACTGCCATAAGGGAAAAATTCCAAATGTCAAATAGATAAAATTAAAACCTCTTCAAGGAACACTCTCTGCTGCAATTAAGGATTGAAAACAAAAAAATCCAAAAACTATATAGGCAAAATTTATTTCCTTGTTCTGTTGGGTCCTGTAAATTATATCTTTACTATCTGTACTAAATCTGGAGTTTTAATCCAATGATCACACAAAACTAGTGGCCCAAGACATTAAATATAGCAGCTATATGGTATTTAGTAGTCATATGGCACTTGATCTCTTGCTCTTCAAGTGAAAACTCACAATCATTGCTCAAATAATCTATATACAACAGCCAAAGATTAGAAAAACATCAGCCATTTTCTGTTGCTGTAGTAATTTTTGGTGAAGAGTTAAATGTTTCCTTTATTATTTTAAGTTTTAAAAAAGCAATAAATATATATTTACAGGCTTGTTTTAGAAGAACAAACCTGCTCTGGTAGCTTGAAGATTCAAGGAACTCTTCTGTTTTAAATTTCATATTCAGATAACTAAAAGTACTATTAAAAGAAGCAAAGCTGTTTCCTTTTATTTAAATTCTCTCACCTTCCTCCTTTAAAGAAGCTTTCAGAAGTTATGCCTCTTTAAACTTACAAACCAGAACTGGATCTTCCTGCAGCTGTGTTGCCTCTCTCATCACGATTATCATCTTTGGTTTTCTTGTCTCCACACCTGAGTATCTTTTAAGACTTTGTTCATTTGTGAAAGCAAACCAAGGCAAGCAAAAAATGGATTTAATATCCACCAATTTGATATAAGCTCATGATAAACCCATAAAATATACACCTACTGCACCTATTTTTCCTTTATTCAGTTACAGGTTTTCAGAGTGCACTGCAGAGCCATCTCCTCTTTAAATTCAGCGTGCCTCCAATTTCATCTCCCCTCTCACGCAGACGTCGCGCACTGTGGTGCACTTTCCTTCTTTTCCACCCAAGGAATAAAACACATCCCTGTCCTGTTCCTTCTGACTGCCAAGGGCAAAGAAATTAGCTGAAGGCCACACTCAAATCCCACTTACATTTGCTTTCTCAGAGGTCCATGTAACTCGATTTGGGGAGCTCTCACAGGCTGCCAGACAGAACTGTCCCAGCAGGGGTGCCACGGCTTAGGTGGGTGGAATGATCCATAACATCCTGCCTGTTCTGCCTTGATACAATGTTTTTCCATTCACGCTTTCTCTTCTGTACCGAAATGCAAAGTATAATGCAAAGGCACAGGTTCTCCTTCCACAAAAGTTATTCCCATACTTTCCATGGCTATGGGAACCCAGTGGGAGCACTTTAACATAGAGACCTCTGGCCAGAACGCAGTTATAAAACCCACATTTAACCTGAAGTATTTCTGCTCACACTGGCAAAAAGCACTTAGCACTGCGTTAGCAGATTACTGGCAAAAATCCACACAATATTGTTTCTTTTAACATGTTGGTTACTCAAGGCCTAACAAGCCAATTCTATCATAATTTTTGATTCACAATTACTATTTTTTTTCTCTTAAGGAAAGTTTCTGAATATCTCCCCCTAGAATCTTTGCATCGGCTTTGCTCTATCATTCCTCAAACACCCTCAGCACTGCAGTCGCCATCAGTCTGTGGGGGACCATGGGCATCACCCAGGGGTGCTGCTCGTGCTTACTCAGTTTGCTCCAGTCACAAGAGGCAAACCATGCAAAGAGCCACATCAGAATTGTTCTCTGACAGAAATCAGTAGCATTGGCTGAGGGGAAGGAGGTAAGAATGGGGCAATACATCATGACACCCACCTTGGGGTGATCTTCCCAACTGCCACCCCTCTGTTACTGTCACCTTCAGCTCTGTCACCCTCATACCAGCCCGGGGAGTGAACCACCTGCAGAGATGTGTTCCTCAGCAGATGCACAGGAAAAGGGAATCATCCCTCTGTTAATATTCTAGAGCCTCATACAATGGAATGGCAAAATAGTACTCCAGATAAGATTCTTTTAAAAAATTGCTATCTGAAATTTTGTGTTTGCAGCACTTGACTATTTTTTGGTACTTCCTTTCACAAATCCCATTTATGACTGTGACAAATACTCGTACTGTGCAATCTGGAAGGTTCAGTCAAGGGGGACACCAAAGCTTTTTGTCAAATCTGAAAAATACTACGCTGCTGTTGCCACAGTAACATCTTCCTAACAAGCCCTTTAAATTGAAACACTGTCTTAAGAGAGTTCTGAGACAAGTTAAAAAGCACAGTCAAGCTCTTCAGAGGAACCCAGTTCATATTCAGCACAGGTAAGAATGCAACAGAAAACGTGAACTAAAGTTTTTACCTATTTCCATAATGAATTCTCACTTGCTGTGGTCTGTCCTACTTTCTTTCCCCTCAGCCACCTAGTGGTCTTTCTTCTGAGGAGAGAATTCTCAGTTGTCTCTAAGGAAAATTTCCTAATAGTTTTTTATCCTAGAGCAACTTATCACCTTCATTGAAAAAAAAATAAAAAAGCTTATATTTGCAAAAAGATTTATTTGCAGAAATAAGTTTTCACCTCCAGAGATGAGACCAAGAATAAGAAGCTATTTCCAGTTTGTCACGTATGGAGTATAACTACACATAGATAATATATGAACTGAGAAATTGCAGGCTGAATAAAAAATTCATTCATGAGCCACCTGGGGATCACAACAGGAATTTATATTTATTTCTTTTATAACTGCTCAATATCCAGTGGTCTCTCACTGGTCTTTCAGGACAGAGTTAAAGTCATTCTTCTGGAGAAGAGCTGGCCATGTGCACACTGAGGAGCATCTTTGGAAAAGGAGGAACAACCTCTTTCAGTTTTCATGCAGTTCTGAAACATCAGTTAGTGGATTTTTGGCACCAAGCTGGTTTCAGAGAAATATCCAGTTCATTTGCATCTCCTCAAATGTAGGTTTTGCAGACCTTCCCAATGTCAGCACATACCTGCTCATCAGAGGAGAATGAAACCCAAACCTTCTAACTCATCCTAAAGTGATGTGCCAAATCAATTTTTAAGAAGTAAATGAAACACACCAAGTACTGTTATTGCATAAGGCACTCCAAGTAGCAGACTCAAGGCAATTTTAGAAATTTCTATCTAGTTTCATTTTAAAAACTCTGTTCTAATTATCTTATTTGGAAATGCAATGAATTCTTTGACTAACCCTAAAAATGTATGCAGGTGACAGCACTATGCAGTTCAAATTACAGACCTTTCTAGTGGGAAAAATTTTGATGTCATCAAAGTGCTCAAGTACCAAAGAACTGAGTGAAATAAGAGTCCAGATTCTACAAAACTCAAGGAATAACTAAAACTGCTGTGATCTATATTTTCCCATGCTGAAAGCAAAAAGTTGACACTCACATTTAAGTGACAACAGCACTTACCTACAGTTAGGCACATGCTTAACTATTTGCAGTGGTAATCAGAACCAAAATTAAACAGACAGACCTAATTCTAGCTTTCAGGTAATAAACTATTACAGAAACAGCTCTTCCTGTGATTTATGAAGTGAAAATCTACCACCATGATACCTGACATACTTTATTCACAAATGAAATGTGACTAAAAATAAATTATTAATAAATGTAATGTAAAATACTGTGGAATGAAGAAGCAGAAAGAAGCTACTTACTGAAATTAATCTATTTCTGACAGAGCTGCCACTTCAACTTTTACCTACAAAGACCAGGAAAAAGAGCTGTATCTTGACTCCAACATAACAGACAATATTATAATACACTGACTTCCAGCTCAATAATATGTACTCAGGGAGTGTCATATTGGCAGTCTGTAAATGGCTCAGGGGTTTCTCTTCTTTTTTTCTTTTTTTTTTTAGTCACAAACTGGTATTTAGTTGACATCTGTACAACTGGGAAAGGGTTTCCAGAGGTTACATGGCACTGATGAAGCTGGTCATACAGAGTTCTGTTAGCACAGCTGAGAGGAGCTGAAGGGACTGGAGGTGGGAAAAATCCCAGGGATGACGAAGCCTTCTCTAAACAGAAAGTTCGGTTCTTCACGTCAACTCAACACACATTTTGGAGGATAAGACTTGACAAAAAATAATCTGCTTCTGGGGAGTTTAATTAAGCATTCTGATAATTAGGCAACTCTGAAGCCAAATCAAGATCACAGGCATAAGAAAGTTGTTACCTTTTTCTGCATCTGTTTCTTTGAATAGTAGTTGTTTTACTGAACTCTGCATAGAATAGGACACTTGCCTTTCATTGGACATGAACCCTGAGGAGTGACATAGCCTTGGGGGGCAGAACACTCTGCCCTCAGTTTTCCAGAGTGACATTCCCAAACAAGGGAACACTCACACCCCCTTCTACAGGAGCAGGATTATAAAAGTGCACACCACCAAACCACCAAAGTCCATCCTTTGACAAGATTTCCCTTCATGGAGAAAAGTTAAGCAGAGTATCTTCGTCAAATAGAAGGAAACTTGGAAAAGCATTTGCTAATGCTCTGTCTTAAATAGAACATAGAAATAGGTCTTAAACATATTCTCTAAAGTCAGGTCTCAGAAAGTCCTCTTTAAATATATGATGTCTTAAGTCACCTTAAATCCTGCAACCCTGGACTAATATCAGTGACATCTAAAGGAACAGAACCTGCAACCCCTCTTATTTACATCAGACACAGAAACAGCTTCAGGAAAACTGGTGAAGCCACTCCTGAAAGGCTGTGTTTTATACAACTCTGTTGATAGCAGAGTCTCCTTGTGCAGGGACAAACTTTCATCTGAAAGCAAGTTAACATATTCTAATATCAGAAGGACAAAAAGAAAGATTCTGAATGACAAGAAGCCCACTCCATTAAAAAAGTGTTAGGTGGCCAAGCATATGTGCATGCAAATTCAGATTCTGGCAGTTCCATGCAGAGACTCAGGTGAAGGCCATCACCCTTTACATGCACTCTTTAATTTAGTCTCTCTGGCATGAACATCCCTAAAGTGCAAGTTGGGAGAGAGAAGCACAACCACTCTCCTTTGAACAACCTGTGCAGCCACTCCATCAGTGGCTACTCCATTACCTGATCCTTCCAGAGCTCTTCCCTACCTGCTAAACTGTGAAAGTAGTTCCACAGTCTGAAGAGGATAAAGTATTGTTCTAAAAGTCTCTCAAGTAATTCTTTAATTAGGAAAGTTTGACAACTGGGTGTGAGCAGTTCCTTCAGTCCAGCTGAATCAGATCCTGCAGCAAAGCTGGGTGTTCTGCTTTCTGGAGCACCACCATTTGACAGCTGTTTCTTCTCCAGAGGGTGTTGTGGCCATTTCCTCCTCCCCCCTCTGCTGTTTACTTTCAGATTACAAACTCTTTACAGCAGGTGTTACTCAGACAAACAAAAGCAAATGGACAGAAAAAAACCCAGCCCTCATCTGCAGATCTTTGTTGGGAGGCATAAAACCAAGCACATATAGTACTAAAACAACTTTCCCATTCTACTTTTCAATTGCCGTTTGATTATAGCATTATAAATTTGATATTGTCTAAAACTGTGAGTGATTGCTCCCAAAGAACATGATTGTTTTATTTTTCTGCAGCTCTTTAGATGGAAATTCACCACATAGCATCAGTTGACTTCAGCTTTTCCTTGAAAATTTCTGGTTTCATTATGGTTGCATTGATTCTGAATATACAATTTTTACAGCTGCCCTTTGCCCTTGGAATTCATCCTCTGAGTGCAACGTATATTGGTAAACTGTAAATATGAGCTGACCTACTTAACTAAAATAATCTTCCAGGTAGGTAAGACTAAGAAAAATACTTTATCAACTTTGAAAATTCACTTTATAATTGAGGAAAGACAAATTTGCAGAACCTGACCTCAGATTTCAAGGGTAAATAAAAAACTAAACCAAAAAACAACAAAACAAACACAATCAAAATTTAATGGAATACTCTGCTGAAGAATTTGGGGGGGAGAGTTATCTCTGTTAACTCTCTCTAACTCCAAGGTGCACTGACCCACCTAAATGCCTGATAGTATTTAGCTTGGTATTTTGCTTCCATTAATATCCAGCCAATTCCAGGAAGTCATGACAGGTGACTAATTCCCAAATTTCTCTTTCCCCTCCTTTTTTCCTTCCCGTAGGACACAGGTAAGAAGTAGGATAGCCATCAGTGACTACAGCCTTCTCCAGCAAATGGAAGGAATTGCACAATCCACAGGGTGATCCCACGGAATGAAGACACACTGTTAGCTGGGAAGTTGGGCTGAGATGAAGCTGGGGCACACAGAGGGCTGGGATACTATTTTGCTGCTGTAGGTAAGGCATTGCACTGACTACATCCTGAGGGGACTGAGCTGTGCCATCATCCAGAACAGGAATGAAGATCTAATGAGTAATAGCTCACTGAAGGTATTTGATAGTTAACATCTATCATATCAGATATCAAATAAAGCTGAAACATAAATACTTTATAGATCATGTATTCCACAATATAAATTAAAATTATAACAAGACATTTTGCCAAGAGGAATAAACCATAATGTATACAATCTTTAAAAAGAAATAGAACAGACATTCACATTCTTTGGTGGTGATTTATCTGCATTAATCAAGGCTTATAATCTTTGATGCCACATTTTTAATTCAGCACTGAAGAGTAAATACAGTTTAGTGTCTGAGTTATGAACCAGTTCTGTAAGAGAGGCCAGGTTAATAGGACACCACCTTTTATACAGACACAAGTCAAAGTTTCGTGCCATGGACAGCTCAGCAGAAACAGTGGCACAAACTAATCCTGCCCCAGACCCATCTCCCTGTTGCTGTTCTGTGGACACCAGCACTAATACCAGCACTACTTTCACTGCTCATGAGCAAGGCTGTGGTTTCAATTCATTTCTTTTTCATTTCAGCCAAACCAAAACTCTTTCAAAAAGTAAGATCAACACTTGCTGTCAGGAAACCATAAACATTTGTTATTGTCATTCTGTACTGCAAAGCTTAAGCCTGAAAGTAGTTGAAAAAAACAGAGTTTCTTAGCACATAAACTTCTTCTTCAGGCCTGAAGACAGGGCATGACCTTCCAGGTGAAGTAAAGCTGTTGACTGAGACAACTGTTCTGAGTTTAAGTGAAATGTATTAACCAACTAAAAAAGTTGTAGAGAAAAGCTGGTGCAGAGCAGAGCGAAGGTTCACAGAATCACAGACTCTTCTGAGTTGGAAGGGTTACAACATCTTTAACCCTTTTAGGACAGCCACAGACAAACAGGTAATTATGTCCTGCAGAATAGTGATAGCAGAAGATTTGTGTGTGCCAGAAACCCAAAATACCTCATTCAGCATCCAAGATGCATTTTCATAAGGCATTTTGTAGAATATGTTGAGGTTGAAACTTGAGAGATCAAAGACAATTGGGGGAGAGGGAGTAAAAGAGGGGGGGTTACATGTATCCGAATATTTCCTGACTTTGTGTTGAACTTTGTAAGTTTATTACAATATGTAGTGCGTGTTTGATCCCCACTGCATTGTTTCCTATGAGGACATCTGGAGACATGTGACATTTTGGGAGGCACATATGTCTCTGCACATTACCTTGTGCTTGCTGGCTGTGATTTCAAGCTTATGTAACTATCGCTGCCTGCTGTTAAGCTGTGACTGAAAGAAAAGACCTTCCACCCACTACAAGCAGCTGTACTTCCCATGAAACTTCTAGTTATTGATTTTACATGCTAAAATAGCTTGCTTAATCAACGTGTGAGTTTGAAGTACAATAGGTGTGCAATGCTAAGCACTCTCTGTCCAGAGATTGTGTATCAACAAACAGTGNNNCAAACAGTGTTTGGTATTTAAGCATGTTCCACTCAAAGAAATTATAGGGGGAAAAAGCAGTAATGCAGTAATTTACTAGGTTACTTCTCAGAAAATTCCTTCTCAAAAGGAATAAAATCTATAAAATGCCTCTAATCTCTCCAGAAATAACGGTCCCTAGTTGTTTGATGAGCACAGGTGTTCTGAATGGTAACCTGTTACTGGGAATGCTCCAGTGTATTGACACTATGAAATGCCTGAGGTAGACACAGAGCCCTTTCACTCCCCTCAAATGTAAAGCCCCTGAAACTCCCGTAAGAAAACTCATTAATGCTGTGTACATATTAACATCCCTACCCTTCATGCTTTCACTTGCCTTTCCAAAACTCATGTCTTCATGGTCTCCTTCCTTCAGCTGTCCCTTGTGAGACTCCCCTGCCTCTCTGTCTTTCCTGCAGACCTCCTGCCCACTTGTCTCCCCTTATCCCTGTGCAAGCTCATTCTGTTACGCCCATTTCTTCTCTGTCTCATTCAGAGGTCACCTTCATTTGTCTGCAATTACCAGAGGATGATTTCCTCAGAGAAATTTCTTTCTAGGATTACAAATATCCATCAGCCACCTCACTTGTTTCAGTCCCTTATGTGACAAACCTGCCTGACTACTCACAGAACCTTCCTCAACAGCTCCCCTGCAAGACCTACAGATCTCAACAGGCAGTAACGCAGTAATGAAGTAATGTAGTAAATGACCCTCAAACAACCTAACTGTAGATTAAGCCACCTTATTGGTGTCACTTCAGTGGGGAAAGACAGGTGACTCACTCTACAAACTTGTTTACCTGCCCCAAGTTTAACCTGAGCATCTGATTTTTGAAGGACTAAGGTGCAGCACCTACCACAGAGATATTCACAGAAACTCACCCTGGCCTGGGAAATGTATTAAGATAATACATTAATATATTAAGATAATACATGGAAAGCAATAGCTGCACTCAGGGAGACATTTATCTGACCTGTGTTAGATATGTACAGTTGGGTAAAATTAGTGGAAATTTATAAACTAGAAATAGGTTAAAAGGAGCCAAGAGTGATTAGCTAAATTAATTACATTTAGTTAGATGATTCCCACTCCTTACATTAAGAAAAATAAATCCTTTCTATTCCCAGAGCAGTTTCTCACAGCCTACGTGCATCTCTTCGCTCAGATTTTTGCCACAGCTTTGGCCCGAATGAATGAGTTAATGGTTCCATTTTGTGAATCCCTTCTCCTTGTCACCTTCCCTTATTTCCTCATGACCCAGTGGTCCACTGAACATCTCAGTTTTGCTGCAGCATTTGACTGTCTCTTTGGAGAGAAATAGTAACTCCATTTAAGTTTAAATTTACATACTCAGTGATCATGTACTAATCTCCATTTCTGATCTCCAATTCCAATCATTTTACTTCTACTAAAGATTTAATTTCTCATGCCATCTTTTAAACATCCACATTCCCAACATGCCTCTATTCCTTTGGTTCCCTTATGCCTGTTTCCCTCCAACCACACACTTAATCTGCATCTTCACCTGCTTACTCCTCATTTGCAAACATGGTACTGTTTGATCAGGAACAATATTACTCACTGCCTCCCTAGATTTGGCCATGCTGAGCCTAACCAAACATACACCCAGCTCAGCGTCCTGTCTGTGACGGAGGTTAGCAGTGGACTTTGCCTCTTGGAGACTTTCCATCCTCTGCCAATTTTATGACCAAAACCAAATTGATCTTTTCTCTAATTACTGAATGTCCTTCTAAACCTGCCTGTAAACAACAACACAGATTTTAGCAAGACATTAGATATACTGATCTTGTATGAATAACAGCAGAGGTTTTAGCTTGATTTTAGGCTATGCTGTAAATGGGATGAGGCCAAAATATGTATCATTCTTGGGAAGCTGGAATATACACTGCCCTTTGGATTCTTATGGATTTGGATACATATGTCTGATGGTAACCACCTACATCTGAGCTCATGTTCTCTCTTTCCAGGCAATGGAAATCTGATGGACACAGGAGACCTCAGCTCCCTGTTTGTCAGTGAGCCCCAGCACACCCAGGGACTGCAGTTGCCCTTTTCTCACCAGGGGCAGTCTGTCCTCACTGAGAGAGGCTGAGGGAGCTGGGGGTGTTTAGCCTGGAGAAGAGGAGGCTCAGAGGTGACCTCAGCACTGTCTAGAACTA
>JAOXXN010000395.1:8713598-8734630 GCA_026770055.1 Myrmophylax atrothorax
GGGAGCGCTGGGGGAGGGCTGGGAACAGGGAACACTGGAGCTGCCCTCGGGAATAGGGAGCGCTGGGGGAGCCCTGGGAACAGGGAGTGCTGGGGCGGCCCCCGGGAATAGGGAGCGCTTCGGCTGACCCGGGGGACGGGGAGAGCGGGGGAAGCCCTGGGAACGGTGGAACGCTGCGGCTGCCCCCGGGAATAGGGAGCGCTGGGGCTGACCAGGGAACGGGGAGCGCTGGGGCTGCCGCCCAGGAACAAGGAGCGCTGGGGGAGCGCTGGGAACGGGAAGCTCCAGGGAGCGCTGGGGGCTGCACCCGGGAATAGGGAGCGCTGGGGCTGACCCGGGGAACAGGGAGCCCTGGGGCTGACCAGGGAACGGGGAGTGCTGGGGAAGCGCTGGGGGCTGCACCCGGGAATAGGGAGCGCTGGGGCTGCCCAGGGAACGGGGAACGCTGGGGCTGGCTCCGGGAATAGGAAGCGCTGGGGCTGCCCCCGGCCCCAGACCGTCCCCGACCCTGGCGGGGCTGGATCCTGCCCGCCAGAAGGGCGATCCTCTTGTGTCCCCCCTAAAGATGGCTGGGCATGGGAAGGGAGTTACTAAATGTGCTCGCTCCACACACCTGCACGGGAAACAATGGAGCCATACGGGAGCAATGCCCATAAACTAAAACACAAGAAGTTTCACCTCAGCGTGAGAACGAACTTCTTTGCACTGAGGGTGGCAGAGCAGTGGAACAGGCTGCCTGGGAGGTCGTGGAGTCTCCCTCCCTGGAGACATTCCAAACCACCCTGTATGCATTCCTGTGTCACCTGCTCCAGGTGACCCTGCCTTGGCAGGGGAATTGGACTAAAGGATCACCAGAGGGCCCTTCCAACCTTAATAATTCTGTGATTCTGTGAAACCAGTTGACCCTGTCAAAGTTTTGCCCTGGAACACTTACCACCTGGGTGGATCCTCCCTGTGACTTCCTCAGCAGTGGTTTATTTACCAAAGCTTTCTCCACAAAGAATTACTGGCCATCCTGAAGGATTTTATGAGCCCGCAGGTAAACACTTCTTTGAGTTTGCCTGGGAGGTGTCTGCATGGGTGACATGTCCATCCTCCTGCCTCCTGTCTCCAGTTCACTCCACACGAGTGCACTGCACACCAGCCCAGGCTGCCAGGAGCAATTAGAAGTCTCAGGTACAAACCCATGGACTCTCTCCTGGTTCCCAGGTTCTCCTTTTCTCTTGAACTCATTGTAACAATACTTAGCCACCGAGGTGGAACAGCACAGGTGCCGTGTCTCCTGGCAGGGGATGGATGTGGTTTTGACCAGGACAGCCAACTCCATGCCACATGGAGTAATGGCCAGTCCAGCCCCCTCCATCACCCAAACATCTGCTTTGTTCCTCCCTGAAGTTTCAGATTCTCCTGACCTTCTTCATACTTCAGGCTGTAACTATATGCTTCAGCCCTGGCTTTAACCTGGTATAGTCAGGACAGATTCAAGCTCAAGGGAAGTAAAGGTACTCAGGGACTAAGTGTTGTAATACATGAAGTGGCTTTGCCATAGACCAAAGTCAATAACAAAAGCTCACAGAACAGACTAACCCTGGAAGAGCACAGACATTCTTTCTCGCTCACCTCAAAGGTGGCAGGGACCACAACCCCAACACATCCAGACCAAGGTGGACACAAATCCAGCCACTATGCTGGGACCAGCTGGGACCTGCCATGGGGTATCAGCCAAGCCTGGGGGCTCATGTCAGTGCTTTGCCCCAGGCTTGGGCCAAGGTGGCTGGGTAGGAGCTCATGGGGGGCACAAAAAGGGCACTTAGGGCTCCTGGCACCCTGACAGGCAGTGACAGACTTCTCTTACTCTCCCAGTTTTGCTCTGTGGAAAAAGCATGAACCTCTATAATGGGGAAAAGGAGTCATGGCTTCTAGAACTGGTGCAAAGTCACCTCCTTTCCTTTGTGGGTGGTGACTCACATACAAACAAGGGCAACATTTGATTCAGAAAACATTTTTTTTAAAAAAATATATTGATACTGGATGATCTTTTCAAGCATTTCTGTCCTTGAGGTGTGTTACTTGACTGTTTACATCTTGCAAGGGAGTGGTTTCACTAAGCCAAAAGGTCCCTTTACCTCAGGAAAATCAATTTTGACGACTGTGAAAGAAATATGAGCACTGAAAGGGGAGAAACAGAAAAGGAGGGAAAAGCATTTTGTGGAAAGAAGGCTAGAAGAGAAATGAAAGTGCTGAAACATAAATTAGTATATTCTCATGGGTTATGCAAACCATCTGGCTTTAAAAGCTAGTAGTAGGAACAAAGAAAAAGGTCATTGGAATTAGCAGAGAACTGCAAAACAACTGAAGGTAAAAAAGGAGCAAATGGCAGGCACAGCGAGAGAACAAGTTGTACGTCAAAATACAAAATAGTAGGGATATTACTGGAAGTCACTGCAGCTCTGCAAGGAATGATTTGCATAGCTCCTGTGAATCAAATACTATGCAGATTCTAAAAGGAAAGTAAATTTCTCATAGCCACTCTGTGCAGAAAATTAGCAAAATAATGACATTTGTTCAAAAGCATGTGAAGCAATGTGAAAAATCAAGAGAGAAAGGGCATTAATTGAAGAAATCCTCGAGCATACAAATTTAGTAAAGATAGGAGTCAGGTGTCAAGGAAAGAGTAAAGAGTCAATTGGTAGGTGAATTGGCCATTTGGAAATAACTCAAGTAGCAATTCTCAGGACTGGAAAGTGTAGAGCACTCCCTACCTTGTTGTATTTTACAGTTTTATAGCAGGCTGCACCTAACAAGGATGCACAGATCCATCTTAAAGCCTCAGGAGCAGACAGATTGAAGGCAGTGGTATTAAGTATAATGAATTTTGTTAATGATGTGTAAAAACTGCAAGACTTGAATCTGTGCGCAAATTAGATGAATAATAGTATCAGAGTTTAAATAACATGTCACACACAATCCACTTGCTGGTTCACTGTCATTTTCAAGACATTTCTCAGTGCCAAGGTTTTTAACAGTTTGTATAATAAATTAAGCACCCATGTTTACCAACCTTGTGAGTTTGTTTTGATTGTGGTTTTTCTTTTCATGTTTTTGTAAGTTTCTCAGCTGTGGAAAAAGAAATCCTAAAGGGTGCAATTCGTTTGTGAAAATTACTAGAAAGACTAGAAAAATTACTCCCTTCAAGTCAGGAATGTTGTTGGGCTTAAACAGAACCACAGAGATAGAAGAGGGTATCAGCAAGTTATTTCTGTAAGGGCATACTAAAGTCTTTTTGGGAAGGTGTTCTAAACTTGCAAAGATATTGAGTGGTGGCTGAGAGGATAAAACATCCTTTGGTGTTGTGTCCGAAGGTGAATGTAAGGCTTTATGAAAGAATGACATTGGAAATTATAGATCTCAAATTTCAGCCCAGTGAATAACATATTGAAGTTGCATGTCCTTAATTGCTGGCGCTCAGTCTTTTTATGATACTCATTTAGATGTGAAAAACATGCTAAGCAAAGTGAAAGAAGAGCTGGATAATCTATATGGTTTTATGCATATGAAAGATTTACATCCTTATCCATGGTAACCACAGGAGTTTTCCAAGGAAACACTTTTCTGTTTGAAAATGCTGTGCTGTCTGAGTAAGGTTTTTCATGAGAAATATACATGTTTTAATTAAAAATCCACTAGTAAGGACCAGAAAAAAAGATTCATAGGGGGCCAGAAAAGATCCCAGAATGCTTCACTACCCCAGTAGCCAGCACACATGTGTGACCTTTTAAAGGTTCAAATTTTTGTTCTGGTTAATTCAAAGATATCAACTAACTACTGGATATTTAGGTCAACCTCTACCTCAGTTTCACTGGGCTGTTCAAGATTATGTTAAAAGCGAACAGCCCTGCTAGAGAAGACCTTAGTGAGCAGTAGTTTAGCATGGAAGAGGTAAGAGGATGAGTATAGGACTTACTGTGTTGATTTAATAGTGTTTAGACTTAAATATTAGGAGTGGTGCATTAATAAGCTGAAAATTGGATTGATGATAGAATTGTTTTTTGAGATGTAAGAACAAAGAATGGATGTCAAAATTACGGGAACCAAAAATTGGTGGGTGTAAAAAAGAAGGTAAACACAGGATTCAGTTAAAGTAGAATATTGGCAGAGAATAACTTAGGCATAAAGATACACAAAGGGAAAACACTCAATACTTATAAGTAATTGTGATATGAATAAAATGTTGTAAACAGGATTAAGATCATACGGAATAGTCAAAGGCTAAGTATAAGACCACCACAAAGGTGGCATCTGAGCTTATTGTGTACTCAGCTACCAAGGTCACATTTGAAAGCTTTTGCAGGTCTGTTTTTTAATTACAAATGGGAATTATGTAACTATAAGCATAGGTACATCTGTGTGATTGCAGAAATTGTGTCTGTGTATTTGTACAGGACAGAACTGCACGTTTTGTCTATTTGTCAGTTTATCCAAGTATAAAGAAGAGTCTGAACAAAAGGTCAGTTCCAGCTGTGCTAAATACACTCTACCTGCACAGACAAGCAAGCCCTTATAGAAAAAAAAAACATTAAAATTACCTTCTTCATTTTCTTTTTTTCTCTCATCCCTCTGTCTCCCTCATCTGCCTTTTCCCAAATCAAGACTTCAGAGCACATTGTTGCAGATCATTTGTCCTGTTAACTGGTCCAAAGTTCACAAGGAACAATACCTATCAGGCAGTTTATCTAAGATCCAGTAAACTAGACATCTTGGCAGAGCTTTAAGATCTATTGGAGGGGGTTAGAGGTGAAAGAGCAGGGAAAGAGATAGAGAGGCTTGTGCTATATCCATGCCCAGACAAGACAGAATTCATACTATTCTATTATTTACATTTTCTGGCTTAGGAGGACATAAGTAAAATATTCAAGGCCTGTAGATGTATCTACAGACACAAATGGAGATTTTGCAGGCTCTGCTGCCCATGTAAACTTCACCAGACTTTCCCAAGGGCAAAAAGAGCTGGCTGAGCAGCAGGAAGGTTCCTTCACCTTACTTGTGATTTGAGGACTTCTTTCACAAGACTGTCAAAAAAGAGACCAGAAAAACTAGGGCCACCTCTAGGAGTGCCCTGGTTACAAGGGGAGCAGCACCTGTTACCACTTGGCAGTGTTGATGTGAGCAGCCATAAACTCTGGTTTAGCAACTTGACAAGCACTGGACTCTCTCCAGGGTGACCTGGCAAAGACACTCACACAGTGACTGGAATATTTTGGTTATATTTATTCACTGCTGTTGATGTAAAGTTTAAAGTGCCAGGATTTGTAGTTAAATTATGGGAGAGGGATATTGCACCTGTATTGCAGAGGCTGTAATAGCCCTTGGTATTGAAACAATCAAAAAAGTTAACAGAAATTTTGCACTATGCACTCATAAGTAGTTTCTTTTACTCATGTCATTTGAAAATGTACATGCATGGTTCTATAGCTTTGTGTATTTTATCCTTTCATTACGAGAAAATATATCACTTATTCCATGTACATATTTTTTAAAATACAGAATTAAAACAGTTAATATTTTAAAGCAGTTAAGAGGGAAAGACTTTACCCTGCAATAGTGATGAACAAGATGTCTAAAAAGCCCTCAAGTGCCTGAGACATTAAGAGTGTTTAGAGGATGAGAAGCTCTACGGAAGCCTGGATTACTGAGAGCTAAAGTCACACCACTCTCTCCATAGCAGAACAAATACTCATTTAAATTTCAGTTTGGTGGTTGTATTCTGCATTCAGGAACTAAGTTTATTAAAGGAATAGAAAGTTCCTAAAGTGAAAAATCTTTAAGTGATATGAGAAGGTGTAGTCCCATGTCATGTAAGCAGTGGTTGTTGTCTTTCATTTACTCAACATTTCATAGTATAACTACAAGTAGTTGAAAGGATTTGAGCATTCAATACAAAAATTACTGTTTTTCAGTATTTTTCATTTCACATCTATAAAACTAAGAGAGCCTCTGAAATTTTTAAATTAATTCATACTGAATTCAGTTTAGCACAAAAATCAATATTTTGGGTCTAGAGGATATCAGATGGCTTGATGGAAGAGTGTGGTACAATTGACTTGATGAATATCACAACAATTCAGTTGTATCTAAGAGTGATGCTTTAATGTGTGGCTGATTTCAGCTATTTTAGAGCTTTTTTCCTGTTTCCAAAATTGTATTAGAAAATGTCTTGACTCTGGTGCGTGCTAGAAGTTTTACTCTCGATATTTCAGCATCACTGAAACAGGAGGAGGAACAGCAGGTAAAAAGCCAGAAGAAAAAATCCTTGAGATCTGTGCAACTGTGTGACTGACAGAATTCAAAAAGGGAAAGGCAAGAAGCAGGTTGATTTTAGTTATGACTGGTAAGCTGTGAGCCAGTCTTTTATTCCCTGTGCTGTAGCTGAATGATAATGGTTTTTATGTGTTGCTGGAAAGGAGCCTGAAGTGGAATGTTCAGGGCCTAAGAGATGAAATGCAGCTGGAGCAAATTACCTGTGAGACAGCAGGAGAAGTGACTGACATTAACTGAAGACTAAACATCTCTGTATTTGAGTGCTTAAGAGTTCTGGGGTTTGAGCTGACCTGTGAGGCTGTAGGAGCCCTTGGTACCAGACCAGTCACTTTGGTGTGCATGGTAGCTTGGGATTGTGAGGAACATTTCCATAATCTCTCCTGCTGGTTTGCAAGGGATGTTGGAGGGAGCAGCTTCTGTAAATGCCGGCATTTGCAGCTCTGGACTGAACCCAAATTCATTTAAGATTCATCTCAAATTCTAGCTGACTTGTTCAAATGCCACTTACGTAACACCTACAGGAAGCAGGGTGCTGGAGCTGTGTTTGATGTAAAACTGGTGGAAGAGAAGGAAAAAGTGACATGAAGCAACCTTGGATGGATGTTCAGAAGCTGTGAAGAACAGACCCCTGGTGCCTTAAGAGCAGGATATGGTAACTGATGAATCTGGACTCTGAGGCCAATTCTGGCATCTTTACATCTAGTGTCAGGCTATAAAAGCGAATTTAAGCTTCAGTGGGAGAGGGATGGTCTCTGTGAGAACAAGCACAGGTCACTGATGTGCTCTAGAGCTGGCTCCTTTTGACTGGGAAAGCCTCAATTTCTTGCTAATGCCCACCATTATCTCAGATCACCCCAGAGGCTGAACTGTGACTTGCCTGTTTTGTAGTCGCTGGAGGCAGATTTGAAAATCAAACCCTCCTGAATTCCTGCTGATTTTTACGGGCATTTAGAGTTCTCAGCACAGCTGAAAAACTCATTGTCTGAGCACACCACGATGGGATATCCAGATGAAAGGACTAGACACTTTTAAATGTTTTTTGAGAATGGGTTCTTGTTCTTCGAAAATCAGCTTGAAAGCCTGAGGTGTGCAACGAATAATTAGATTTGGCTACCAGTGATTAAAATTGACTTGAAATGTCAATAGAAAGCCAAATCTTAAAATTAATTAGGTGCTTTTAATGGGAAGGAGTTCAGAAACAGTTTAAAAATTCTATTTTCATCCATCTTTGCTAATCTGTAAGACTTGATGCTTGGTGAATGGATTTTACAACCAATAACTAATCCCCTGAGATACCCACTCCTCTTGTGCTCAATTAAAGGATGAATGAGATTACTGCACTTTGTCATTCTGAAAGAACAGGCCTGTGGCTGATTAAAGCCGCTGGGGAAGCTCTGGTTACTTGTCCTTCCCTTGCTGTGCCTGCCTTGGGAACCTGCAGTGGTCCAAGTGCTGAGCACCCACAGCTGCAGCTGGAGATGGGTGCCCTGAGGTGACAGGTGTTATAATCTGACATCTCACGCTGAATTCCCAAAATTCATAGAAATATTTTACCTCAGTCTCACTGTGCATTTGTAAGATGGCAAGTAAACCTACAGGGAGCTGGAACGATCCTTGAATCACTCGAAATTCTGGGGCTGCTGGTAACGCCAGTGTTGTCCTCAGAGCTGGGTGTGAACAGCACACCAAGTGCAGAGCTGCCTGGTGTGTCACAAGTGGAAAAAAAGCACTGACTATTTGCTGCCTTGTCAACAGTGAAGGGATTGCATCATCCACAGAGCAGATACAGAGAAGAGTTTGTGTGGAATAAGTAACTTCCATTAATGTGATTAAAGATTTTGTGTCATTTGACATATAATCAAAGGAGAAATTTAAAGCTCTGCACATCTTCATTTTGGTATCACTTGACTTTATGAGTGCCTGATTTTTCAGCTCTAATAATGTTCTTAAAACATGTTTTTATGTGTTACATGGAATCCTATAATTTCTAAGGTTGGAAAAGACCTCCAAGATCATTGAACCCAACTGTTAACCCAGCCCCACTGTGTCCACCACTAGACTATATCCCCAAGGGACATAGCCACATGTATTTTCAGCATTTCCAGGGATAGTGATTTCATCACTTCTCTGGGCAGCCTGCACCAATGCCTGACCACACTTTCAACAAAGAAATTGTTTCTAATATCCAATCTAAACCTTGCCTGGCACAGCTTTCTCATTCTGAAAACATACGAGGGAGGATGTGAAAAACACGGATTCCTGGGTTTTCCATCCCCTTGCTGGGGTGGTGAGAGGAAGTGTGGGACAGCAAACAGTGAAGAAGCCACTTGTGTTCATCTCCATTATTTTCTCCAGCATCTCTCTCTCACTTTGGCTGCCTGTTGCTGAAGATATCATATGCTTTTGGGGTAAGCTCATCTTTCCCCTATGATTCTATCTGGGAAACATTGTCTTGCTTACTGTAACACTCAAGCAAAGCTGGTGGTGACCTGGAAGTGAGAATATTTGCTAGAGTTCTGTGACAATAAACCTGGAGCATACCTGAGGATGTATTCATCCCAGTATGCTGGAAGGAAATCTGGAATTGAATACCTTTTGTAGCAGCTCAGAATGGAGGACAAGCAACTGAGCTCAGATCCTTTTCATTCCAGTTTTATAGCTTAATACTTTTTGACATGGGCTATTTTGAGTAGCAAAAAAATAAATAAAACATAAATTAAACACGTAATTTCTAGTACAAAAAAGGAGAAAATTTTGCTCAAGGCATTTTGATATCTCAGAGTACAAGTCTTCTTGGACCATTGCCTGTGATGTGTTTCTTTTAAAGGAAGGTCACTGAGGGTATGCTGTGATCAGAGTAAAAAAGAGGGAAAGTTCATGGCAATGACAGCTGGGGAGAGGAGCATTGTTTGGACTATGCTGAAATTACATTACGTGTCTCTGTAAGTACAAGATTATGTTGAGAACAGTCATGGGTTTTGGTGAAACTATTAAAAGTTGAATAATAGAGGAGAGAGGATGCTCTTTTCCTGTTCTGAATCACTACTTTAAAAGCCTTCCTGTTGCTCTCTGTTGTAGTTCAGAGTGTTCCAATACAGCCTCAAAGACCAAACAAAAACACCTACTTTTCTTCTCAAGGGAATCTCCCCCCTAGGCCGAGCATTTCCCATGAACTTTTCTGCTCTGTATAACAGAGCTTCTACTGTATGTGACTAAGTGGGTTGAGTCACAGAGAATTATTATGCAAAAGTGTTAATAAATGTGGACGCACCACTCTCGGTAATGCCAAGGAGTGGCAACCAGCTTCAACAGGGCAGGCCAGGACTGCAAATTCTTCCTGTTTAAAAATTCATATCTCCTGATGCCATCCTAACTCACAGGCAGCCTCTCTAGTGCGACACAATTGTGATGGGGTTGGCAGGCAAAGATTAAAAAAAACAAAGGAGGAAGAGGGGTAAAGCAAAGATGTGTCTCTGGGGTCCCACCCACTGAGTGAAGGGATGAGGGGGCTCTGCAGCAGCAGCAGCCACACAGAGCTGGCCTAGAGAGGACAATCAGAGCTGGGGCTGTCAGAGACCTCCTGCCTTCCCTGTGTGCTTCCAGAACCAGCTACAGGCAGAGCATGGCCTGGGCCCTCCTGTGCTTGAAAGAAATCCACTGGGCCAGGGGTGGAAACTCCACCTTGTGAAAGGTAATTTCTCCAGATGATCATAAGAGAGATGTACAAGGTTCTTGCTTTGGAGTGTGTGATGGGCATTTAGTATTTTATCATTTAATTGCCTATATTGACAATGAAAAAAAGGAGTATCATGGTGAAAAAGTGGTAAAGGCACAAAATTCTACTGGAAAGAATTACATTAAGCACAGCCAGCAAAAATGCTAAGACAAAAATAACTGGTATTTTCTTTCATTAGCAGATGAATAAAATTAGAGATAAAAGAGCTGTCCTAAACTAGAACTGCAGCAGAAAGGTTGAGAGCCAAGAGGACAAAGATCATCTTCAAAATAGGTTTGTGAAAAAAAGAATTCTTTGCTTCCCTCTCACTAGGATTAAAAAAAACCCCAAAAAACTGTTACATATATTTTTTTTTTCCACAAAGTCAATGTATTTCCAGAGCCAAAAGCATCACACCTGCTCAGATGTGCTAATTGCACAGGAGAGTCTCTCATTAGATAGCACAGAGTGCTTTCTAATATTAGATGATGATGAAACAGGCCTGCTTTTAAGCATTCAATCAATGCATCATGATCCACTGATAAATTAAAAACTGCAGCCTGGATTCCCTGATCTCTGTGTGCTGCTCAGGCAGTTCAGGGCTTGATGATCTTGGCTGGGAAGATAAGAATCCCCTGGGGCCAGTTGACCTGTGATAGATGGCTCAGGAGCCAAACATTGCTGTCGATTCCAGCGTAGATCAAATCATGGAATCAGGAGGCTGTAATCAGATGCTTTGATAAGTTCTCTCATTTTCTTGCATCTTAACAGTTCTCAATTTCACTGCACATCCTTCTTTTTCAGTCTTATCATAACCTTAACTTTTTAAGTGCTGACAATAGCAGACATCTGAAAAAGGAAAAATATTTTATAAGCACTAGAAGTTGGTAAACCTGCCTTTAACCTTTTTCCTTTAAAAACCAGATTCTTGGGCCACAGCGTGCACCACCAGTGCACATCTCAGACATGTTTGCAGCTGTCCTGGAGTTGGAACATAAGCTGTTGTGGTCACCACTCCACATTCCTCAGCAGCCCTTGTGCACGAGGCAGACTCAGCTTCTGAGCCCAGTGACCAGCTCAGGCACTTGACACAAACAGCTTTCACTGGCAAAGCAGTTTAACACACTGTGGGTGGACAGCCCCATGAAAACAGCCAAGCTGCAGGAGAAGAGAGCAGTCCATGAGAGCGAATCTGGGCACAGAAGTGAGAGAAAGGTAACTGGTTTTGTCAGGAAGGATGGTTCCTTTTAATAAAGGACTGCTTTTAAATAAAGGACAAGCCTTAGAACTTTTTGTGCAGAACTGAGAAAATACTGAGAGTAGAGGCCTTTTCTCTATGCCATGTATCAGTAGTGTCCAGTCAGAGAATGGTGTAAGAAAGGCATCAGCATTTGCCATTGTGATCAGTAAAATGAGCTGACTCAGTCAAAGGAGCTTTTCCTTCAATGGAGTTGTGGGAGGACTTTACTCACAGTCATTAAATAGCCCAGAGCAGGAACTGGAGTCACCTGGGGTTTAGTTTTGTTGGGTTTTGTTTTTAAGTGCCCTCCTAGACTGGCCTAATTGAATCCATAGGCTCTGTATTTTTCCTTCAGATGCTGTTCTGAGAAAATAATGTTGCTCATACTTGCCTATCTTTAATAATCATGGCAAGATTTCAGAAAGGTCAGTGCGTGAAGCCTAAATTTCTTGCTATGAAGCTGGTGCTCAGGGACCATTTTGGACAGTGGGTAAGTAAGGGTGGCTATAGTAGGAAAAAAAAGGGAAAAAAAGGCCAAATTAATATTCTGTATTCAGATGAAAGTTGAACTAACACAAACAGTTTATCTTAGTGTTTAATAATTACCCCAAGAGGCAGAAAGCACATGTCATTACACATTTCAAAGACCTCAAAAGGAGGATTCACATACTTTTCCAGCAAGAACTTCTAAAATGTACCTGCTTAAAACGTAAGGTTTTGCAGCAAAGCATCTGCTACCTCAACATAATAAAAATGTATTAACCCAAGGCAAGGATTTGTTATAGGTGTAGTAAGATGGGTAAGGGACTAACTCAACAGAAGAGGGAACTAGGATTAGGCTGCAAAAGAATTACTAACGATGTTTTGGAACAGCATCTTATTTAATATTTTCATTAAAGACAGTACAAAAAAATCATAAACTAAATTTGAACATATATTTGAAACATATATTGGGACAAACTGACAGAATATAGAACAAAATACTAGAATTTTGCATAGGAAGACTCTAGTAAAGTGAAGTCTGAAGTAACGTAAGCATCATGAAATAAATGTCAAGTCATGTGTTTGAGAACCAAGTTATTTTGCTAAGAACAAGGTGGTCCTCTGGTTAAAATCAATAACACAGGAAAGAGAGGTCAGTAACAGCTTGTACTAACTAGACTCATGAGCAGTAAGAAGATAACAGAACTCCTCCTGCCATACTGTTTTCAAAAAATGCTGACTGAAAAAACAGAGTGGATTTCCACTGCTAAAGTTTTCCTCAGTGCTAGTGCATGGAATTTCAGAACCATGATGTGGAACTGGACAGACAAATGACTACTCACTTTGATTAGGGAAGACTGAGAACACATCTATGCTGAATACCCCAACCCAGTGAAAAAAACCTCAGCAAGTGCTAAGTAAATGAAAGCTAAACCTCCATCACTCTTTGAAGGCTGGGGCTGTGCACAGGGTTGTGCTCAGACAAGCAGCCACACAGAGCCAGACAGAATTCTTATCTGAAGCAGATTAGGCAAGACCTGTGCCTGTTTGCAAGGGCTTAATGAACCAGAACTGCTGTCCACCTGTGGGAAGTTCTGCAGCTGTTCCTGAATGCTGCCCTTGGCCAGTTACTTGTCAAGGTGCCAGTACTGAGCCGTGCTCCTCCCTCAGAATGGGCAGCTGCCTCGCCAGGTGCTCCTGGCACAGGCCCGGCTGGACACTGTGCCATGGTCTCGGTTTGCACTACACTGGAGCGGATCAGCAAACATGAGAAGGTTCCTGGTCTGTCTGTGATTTCACATCACAGTCATTATCAGAAGTGTCCTTCCCTAGGCATTTTCAAAGTTAGGTGAAAGATTTTGTCAAAATTAGTCTCTCTGATTTCCTTTTTTAAGTCAGAAGACCTCAAAGTACCTGAGTGCAGCAGCACATGGGAGTTTAAATGCAAAGTGAGTTGCAGCTCTCATAGAGTAAACAGCAGGTGCAAGGTGGATTTTTTTTCATTTCCTTGGCAAATCTGAAAGTTTGTGTGCTTGGATACATACCTAAAGATGTTTACTTGCTGAGGAAGAAGCTTGTTTTTCCCTTAGCTCACGAGTTGAAGCTGTGATAGATGGCAGACTTTGGGCTTTGTTTCTCAGCCACACAAAAGAGCAAATGAACATTGTCATCAAAAAAAAGGCCTAAGGCCTTAAAAATAATGCTGATTACTGGAAATAACTTAAAGCTATTGCTTTCTTCAGTATCATTTATACTGAATGTATATTCACAAAGGGAAGAGCTACAGACCCAGCACTTACAGGTACAGCTGTGACTGGACGTTCATTCTTTGGTTGGCTCTTCACTACCAGGCACTGCCAATGCCAGTTGCTCAAGGGAGGGTTTTCTGGCTCAGTAAGCAAAGTCAGGTTCAACTTCCTGAAAAAGCTGAACAGAAGTCAGAGAGTCTGTCTTAAGATTATGGGAAGTTTTCAGACATACAGTTAGGATTGTGCAGCTGGCTGAATGCCAAGGGTATTCCATAACAAAACCCAAGAAAACACCTCTTCCCCAGTAACACTTTTGAGTAGTAAGATGAAACAAATCTGTTTTACAGGTTTACAAAAGATAACTCTGCTTAAAAAACACCCTATTTATTTACAACTTTCAAACAGAAGGAAAATGTAAATATTTAAAATTTTGCAAGATTAAAGTTTGCAATGAAAACAGCAAGTAAACCCCAGAACTCGTTATGACATTCTTATGAAATCTGCCACAAAGGCCTAAGGAAAAAGCCTGATAGACTTTGGCTCAAGGAATTCCAAGAAAGTCATTATTTGTGTTGTAGAAAGCCAATGTTTTTTCATGTCAGAGCAGCTGTAGTAGAGCTGGACTAGAAAGTGAGCTGAAATCTGCACACCAGCTGCATGACTAACAGAAAATTATTTCAACACTCTTGAGAACCAGGAGATCAAAGGCTTATCTTTAAATTTCTTACCCTTCCTAGCAGTATCACCTCTGAGTTATTCAGAAGAAATCTGTGTATTTCTGATGCTGATGGAATGACCTTTATTTCTTTCAGGTGCAGGGATACTACAGCTGTACATGAATTCCATGAAAACTGAAAAAGCAAAATTATATATACACTGAGGAAAAACAAGGCAGTGAATTTTGATTCTTTTCTAATCTAATAACATAAGCAAATACTGAGAGACTGACAAGCAGGAAAAAAAAAGAAACTTATTTACATATTCATTAAGTAATTTGTATAATCAGAAGATTTAAAAGGCCATTACTGGAACACCTGCCTGTTAACAGATGTAGAAGAATGAAGGCCAAAGAACACAGTTTTTATAAAGATGTTGATAAACAGTTGGCAGATCTGCAGCTACCTGCTGGGGCAGCATGAGTCCTTTAGGTCGGGCCACTGCTGTGGATGAGGTAAATCTGGAATCACGAATCCATGCACATACTGACTGTCCCATTGCAAAGCTTGACAGTTGTTTATTACGAACTTTATTGCTTTTAAATATCAACATTCAGCTGAATCAGCTTTTATAAGGTAGAGAAGTTTTATGTACCAAGGTCAAGTATGATTTGATGTAAATCAGGATGAAGGTAGTTCACTGCTCTTGACAGATACTTGAAAAAATCTTACGCTCTCTTACCACAGAAAGAAAAGCAGCTCAGTAGAAGCCTGTTTAGATAGAGAGGGCGTACAGCTCTGTGCACAAATCTTAATCAAGACTGAGGAGTCTGCCTTAATTTGGCCAAATTGATTAACTCCTGCTTCAGTGCCACTTGGTAACGTTGGATACCTCAATATCTGTGCACAGCCCACACTGAGAACCACTTCACCTAATTGCAGATAACCAAGTGTTAGGTGTCCAGGTCTAAGCTGGGCACCAAAGGCTACTCCAGTCTGTGGCTGAATTGTTTTCTGGAGATTCCCACTAAATCTTCTAAACCAGACAAAACTACAGCTTTAGGAGCTGTGCTGGCTCCAGCTGAGGTAAGCTCCTCCAGGGTAGCTGCTGTGGGGCTGGGTTTGGGTCTGTGCTGCAAACAGCACTGGTAACACTGGGATGTTTCAGCCATTGCTGAGAAGGGCTTACACAGCAACAGGGCCTTCCCTGCCTCTCACCCCACCCTCAAGGAGCCTGGGGGTGCACAGGGGGCTGGGAGGGGACAGAGCTGGGACCCAAGGGGTGTCCCACACCATGTAACACCACGATCGGCAATAAACTGAGGGGGAGGTGGCAGGGGAGCTGCTGTTTAGGGACTGGCTGGCTGGTTTTATTTCCCTTTTTTCCCCTCTTTCCCTTACAATTTAAAATATACCATTATTTTTTCTTAATTATTAAACAGTTTTTATCTCAATCCATAAATTCCTTTCTGACTTTTATCCTTACAGTCCTGCCCCATCCCAGGAGGGGTGGGAGAGCAGCTCTGTGGTGCCTGGCTTCTGGCTGGGCTTGAACCACCCCATGAGCTCAGACAGGTTATTTACAGATATCTGTTAAGGCAAAATAATATTGTGCAATCAGCATTCAGTCTTAGGAGAGCATCTGGTTGCATGAAGAAAATTTAATAAGTGGCTTAGATGTCTGCATTAGCTGCATCATTAATTTATAAAAATAGCTTTAATTTATAAAAATAGCTAAATATAAAACAATTCATGTATTAATCAAGTCTGTGTTTAATAGCCAGGGCATTTTCCCTCCACTGTACTGGGCACTGAATCACACAAATATTCAAGTTGGGAGGAAGCTCAGGAGACAATCTGGTCCAATCCCCAGCTCAAGCAGGGCTAACTCCATAGCTGTGAGACACAATCAGAATCAGCAAGGTTGGAAAAGACCTGTGAGATCATCGAGTCCAACCTATGACCAAACACCACCACATCAACTACACCATGGCACTGAGTGCCACATCCAGTAAATACCTCGAGGGATGGAGACTCCACCACCTCCCTGGGCAGCCCATTCCAATGCCCAATCACTCTCTCTGTAAAGAACTTCTTTCTAGTGTCCTTTTTTCCTGTTGCTGGTTGCCCTGGAGAAAACACTGACCCCCACCTGTCTACACCCTCCTCTCAGTGGTTGTAGAGTGATGAGGTCACCCCTGAGCTTCCTCTTCTCCAGCCTAAACACCCCCAGCTACCTCAGTTGCTCCACACAGGATTTGTGCTCCAGACCCTTCTCCAGCCTCATTGCTCTTCTCTGGACTCTCTCCAGCACCTCAATATCCTTCCTAAACAGAGGGGCCTGGAACTGTATACAGGACTCAAGGTGTGGCCTCACCAAGACTGAGTACAGGGGAAGGATCACTTCCCTGGTCCTGCTGGCCACGCTATTCCTGATACAGGCCAGGATGCCATCGGCCTTCTTGGCCACCTGGGCACGCTCTGGCTCATATTCAACTGCAGGTCCCTTTCTGCCTGGCACTGTCCAGACACTCTCCCCTCAGTCTGTAGTGCTCCATGGGGTGGTTGTGGCCACCATGCATGGTCAGAGCACCATGCAGTCCAGTTCTGCACATCTCCAAGGATGGGTATTCCACAGCCTTTCCAAGTAACTTCTTCCAGGTTCCACTTCCAGTTTCAATTCACTCTCATAATCATTGTTTTTCATGTCCAAGAGGTAGTTTTCTTGCTGCAACTTGTTTCAGTTCCCTCATATTCTCTTCATGTGCCCCTCTGGCAAGTCTTTTCCTTGTCCTCCTCCAGGCAGGTGCAGACACAACAAGCCTCCCTTTTCCGTGTGCCTGCAATGTGTGCAGGATCAGTCCACTGCGGGCAAAAGAGCACATGTCTTTGCTGATGTCATGACATGGGTGGATCCTTAGCCCAGTTTGTCAGGATGCCCCTGAATGGGACACCCCTGCCCCTCAGGGTCAGCCATTGGTCCCAAGTTGTGTTGTCTGCCAACACTCCAAGGCTGCAGTTGATCCCATTGCCCAAGCTATTCATGGAAGTGTTAAATAGCACTGGTACCAGTGTCTGCCCTGAGGAAAGCCTCAGCAACCAGCTCTCAGTCTCACTCCAGGGCAGTGTTATTCTTCAAGTCTGATGGTCCAGCCCATTTTCCATCCAGCTTCTATTTCTGCACATCCATCCCATCTCTCTCCAACTTGGCTGTGAGGATACTACATAAGGAAGCCTTTGCTAAGGACAGGAAACGTGACATTCTTTGCTCTCTCTTCTTCCACAAAAGGGAGGGAAATCTGGCTAGTTAGGCACAGTTTGCCCCTGGTGAAGCCATGATGGCTATTCCCAATATCCATTTTGTCCCACACGTGTCTCAAAATAAAATTAACTTCCATAACCTCTAGGAATATACTGTACAGTTGTCCCAGGGACTGAGGTGCCACCTCAGTCTCAGAATATCTATGATAAAATTAATATTTGTTTCTCAAAAACAAAGATACAAAACCACTGATTTTACAGTCCTCCCACAAAGATATTTTTATACAGAATAACTTCTTTGCAGCTTTTGAAAAATCTTTACTATTACATAATTTTTATACACACCTTTGTACATTTTCCTTGCTTATATGAATGGCATAGCCAGAAAACAAACTTTAACTATTTATATTTTACAAGATAATACTTTTTAAAAAGCAGTACATCTTCTTTAATTTGCATGACAAAGCTTCTGTGTGGTCAAGGATTTAAAAATTCATCCAAAATTTTCAGAGATGATTCATACAGGAATCTGCAATGGCATAAAAAACAAGGTGTAACAGAATTAGAAATGCTAAAATGCCAAATCAATCCTCCACTATTTGATTCTCAGAGTACAGCTGCCCCATGATTTCTTTGACCAGTTAGTCCATATTAGTTTAAATAGTAAAAATACCTTTACAAATTACTTTTGAAGTAGCTGAGTTCTTTTCCTTTCAACTTTTCCATTTTTCTGCTGATCATCTTTGTCTACAGTGAAACCAACAGCAGGCCTGTTTAAATTACTATGTCAATTCAAGCACATTTTCTAATATTTCATCATCTATTTAAAAACCCACTCATTTCCTTCACAGTAGTTTCTCTTTTTTTCAAACAGTGAAATCCTTTACTGTAATTCAACTTAAGACCACTTTTCATTCTTTTATTTTCTTCTTTTCTCCCTCACTCTTCGCTCTTCATATTTTGTTCTCTTCACCTGTGCAACCTTTTTCTAAGTCTGAGCTTTCCCTCTTACCTTTATTAGCAGCTGCTTCCCTCAGCTGCCTCCACACCCCTCTTAGTCCCTTTCTGACTCTCTTTTGTCTCACATGACTCTCAAAACCACCCCAAAGGTCAGCTCTGAAATCTGCACTTGCAGGTCCCTGCTGTTTTCTGGCACTCCCTGACATGCCACTGACCCACCTTCACAGTTGTGTTCTCATGCAACATCATCTAACACTGCTCTAAAATATCCTCAGAAGACAAAATTTGGCACATTGGTCTTCTGCCAAAACATTATTTCACTGTTAACCACCCTAACATTATCCTTCATGTTATTTTTGTAAAAGACTGTCACTTGGACTTCTCCAAGCATTTATTTCTCCATATTATTATAATATTCCCAGACTGATGTTCCAAATGAGCCAGGTTAGTCAGTTCTTAACCATGACAAGTCAGGACACTCAGCACCAGACACTGAGCCCTGAAATGCAAGAGGCAGCTCTGCATTTCCACAGCAGGCTACTGGCTGTCAGGGCTCCCCAAATTTCCAGTGCTGTGTGTTTCTCTCCACAGTGCTCAGTGTTTAAGCCATGATGAAATTCCATTGCGAAAGGAAACCAGTATCAATGTACTATAAAATTAGGATAATTAGTTAAGTGCTGTGGGTTTAGGCATAATACTACTTTGTTTAAGTTTTATTTTGTTACAATGTAAGGCTGATAAAGCAATAGATTTGCAATGTGGGACCGTGTCCCTGCAGCACCCTGGACAACGAGCCATCCCTCGGGGTAACTGGGCACCTCCCAGACAGGTAAGTTAAAATCAGCTTTACCAGGTGCCTTTGCAGGGATGTTTAGGTGGGTGGCAGAGAAATCATACCCAGAGTTTTATACCAAAACAATTCAAGAGTTATTATTTAGAGGTGCAATGAGAGCACAGTTATGAGTTTGGGAGCTAACTAAATTGTAATACTAAAGAAATAGCCTTTAGCACAGCCATTAACTAATACCCATATATCAATATGCTAATTAATGTAAATACACAGTATTAAGTAAAAGTTATTACCCAACAGCACATTTGGTTTTATAGAGGATGGGACATTTTTCTCTTGCCTCCAAATGACTGCACTGACAGCTTTATCTGCATTTTTTTGCTGGGCATAAATAGTTGCATTTTATAAACTAAACCAATGTGTGTGCCATTACTCTTGAGGAAATTCTCTCAATATACAATATGTTGTCCAGAATTTTTAAATGCACTGAACAGCACTTTTAAAATAATAGACCCACTGGGCCATATGAAACCACTACCTCAGCTGAAGGAGGGAAGACTAAATTACACTGGAAAGTTTTGCTTCCAAATTAGTGCAACAATTCCTTGTAGAAGGGCAGCACTTTAATTACTAGACCAGACAGCTTTTTTACTTTTTTCTCTCGTTGCTAATATGTAATAGATTACTTCTAAGTCTAAATTTAAGATGCAGGCACAGAATGCCAAGTCTCTTGGGAAATTAAAGAATGTCACCATTTCCTGGTATACCTGAGTATTAAATAAAATAATCCCTCAAGGAGTTATTATGAGATAATGCATTCAGAAGCAAAAAATAATAATAGTATTAAGTATGAGTTAAACCCCAGTAATGTATTTTAGCACACAGCAGTGCAGCACTGTGTGTTAGAAGACTGTCTTCAAATTAATGACCAGAGATCCAGCTCGCAGCATACCATAACTAAGATTTTGGTATTTGGTAAGTAGAGCAGGAAGATAAAATAGTTTACAAACAACAGGGCACGTTTCAGACTGTGCATAATCAGATTTTAGTTGTACATTAGCACACGAGTAGCAGAGCACTACAAATGGCATGTCAGAAGCCACCAGAGGCCCAGCCTGGCCTGACATTCTGTGTAGCTGAGAAACTGAAAACACACCTTAATTTATCATGCAAAACCTCATCACTGCAGAACTTCCTCCAAACCTCTTTCCAGCATCAATTATGTTACCCTTCTGGAGACAAAAAATCTGCAACATGCCTGGACAAATATGAACCCTTCCAAATTTTGCAAAGCTGTGGGATGGCTTCTGAACTTGGTTATCATATTGCAACTCTGATTCTTGAATCTCCCCATTATCATGTTCACATTCCTAAGCTCTGAATTTTGCCTGCAACTACCTCCTGAGTTTGTATGACACAAAGGTAGCCACTCATAAATCACGAAATTAAAACTCTGTGTAGCATCTTACACTCTTCATCTGCCCCAACATCTACGTTGATTTGTCCCTGTTCACTGGGCAGACATGATCATATAGATTCATAAAGCAATTATCTGTGTTCTGACTATAATTTATAGTCAGTAGTGCTCTCAAGTGGCAGCAATTATTCATTTTAATGTGCCTGTTTATTTAATCATGTTAAGATTCACTTCAATTTCTCAGCATTTTCTACTGTCTTGATTATAAGAAGTGCAAACTGAATCATGATATAAGAAGTGCAAACTGAATCATGATACTCTGCTGCTCACCTTTCTTTTCCAGATAATTATTGTTATTTAAAAAATATTCAGAGTTCTTCCCTTTGGCTGCCCCCTTGGTGCCTTCTGAAATGAGCAGGGATTGGGGCCAGGCTACTGGGATGT